>CARXXK010000001.1:155350355-155665590 GCA_949089665.1 Macrosiphum euphorbiae | reverse complement strand
GTCTACCATACATCATATTATTATCAAATACCTACATATTTTGTAAATCTATCGATAGTCATAGCATTTCTAAGCAATGTTTTTATTCTCTGTAATAATAGAAATTTTGATCATCACTCATCAGACATTTAGACGTTTGAACTTTTGTTGGGAGTTTGGGATGAACGCGTATAATGTTCGTTCTCGTCTCATTCGCAATTATATATGAACGTATTATTGTAGTTGTACATACAAATTAAGGATCTATAAAAACACTTTGGAGTTATGTCACTCTAAGCGGTACGAACGCCGTTTAATACCACCGAGTTAAAAGCCTTCCTAAAAAAAAAAAAAAAGTTCCGACCGGTGTGCATACCTTCGTGTCGTTTCGTCCATCGTTATTCATTCTGGCTTGGGGCGCTCTTCCTTCTGTTTTTCAGCTTGAATTGAAGGTCGACCGACCTAGTTGATAAGCTGTTATTAGGCTATAAGCCTGACTGATAACTGATAATTTTAAATTTTAATTAGGTAGGTACATACATAAATATTTTTAATTAGGTATAAGTGGTATTAACTTATTAGTTATTACTTATTACCTATTAACTTCACTAAATCTGTTTACTGCAGTATCTATTGAGTAGGTTTTATAAAAATTGTATAATATACCAATTCGTAGAGTATTTATTTTATCGATATAAATTGATATACCTCCTAATACCATTAATTATACATAGTTGTACATATTTCATATTTTGTTGGGTGTAGTTATAAATGTAAATTATTATTACTTTTATTATTTTGTTATAGTAATCTTGTTGATTGCTTCCCGAGATAAGTGTCAACATAAACGTCAGACTATATAGTTGTCGCAGTCTTGACACAGATGACTTTTATTTTCCTAGTATTGTTTTGTACAACGACAATACAATTTACTATAATATAATTATTTGATTTTAAGAATACCTATCTAATATTATATGACTTATGTGTAGAGTTTTGTTTTGACATTTCCAGTTTATTCAGTACCTAGTTATATTTATTACATACTTACACGGCTACACCTAGAAATGGCAAATCCAAGTGTTGAAGTTTTATATAATCAGGTACCTATATTTTATAATATTACAATTTACAAATTAGCTTAATCTCCTTAATCTCACATTAATGTATTTTAAACATTTTGAGTTACATATTTAGTTTTACAATAATATGACATTTAAGTACAGAGTACTTACCTACCTACTACCTACCTACCTACTTAAATAATATTAGGTACCTAATGTACATGTTATATTGTAATATTATTAGTTATTACTTAGGTGTATTTATTTTGAAAAGTTACTGTTCATTTATTAATAACTAGTCAATTGTTTTTTTAATTAATTTTGATAAAATTACAAATTATTACCCACCTATAGGTATTCGAATAAATATTTACTAAAAACTAAAAATTCAGTTTGATAATTATATAAATATAATTTATATAATAGTACCTATAAGTTATAACCCATCTGGCCATCTATACAATTTGTTAATTGCATTTTTTCAATCCTGTGGTAACTAAAGTATCTTAGTAACATCTGTTGACTGCTATCTACATTCTACGTAAAATTATTATAGTAGGAATACTAATATTTACCTACATTTATATAATAATATGCATACTATACATATTACATACATTTATTTAACACCTAATATAATTTTATAAAGGTTATACCATCAGTCTATGTACAAATGTTCAAACAATATTTATAAAAGCAATATTTTTAATGTTTATTATTTTAGATATTTATCAACAATAATTTTGTAAACTCAGTTAGTGGAAAAACATTTCCTACTATAAATCCTGCGAATAAAAACAAAATTATCGATGTCGCCGAAGCTGATAAAGTAAGAGTATATAATTTTATGTAGTACAATATAACACTTAAAAATGAAATAACGATATATAATACGCTAATATAAAACCCTCAAATAAAAGTGTAATGCCTTTTATATTACATGCATAATAACTAATTTGTAAATATAAATGTATTTAATTAATTTTAAATAAAATTACTGAAAAATAACTTATTTATTTTCTTGTAGGATGATGTTGATTTGGCTGTTAATGCGGCAAAAACTGCGTTTAAACCAGATTCTGAGTGGCGTAAAATGGACGCATCTGCCCGAGGCAAATTGATGTACAAGTTATCAGAATTGATGGATAAGCACAAAATTCATTTAGCAAATTTAGAATCTTTGGACAATGGTAAACCATTTAGCGATTCATTACTGGACATAGATATGGCTATTTCAACTCTTCAATATTATGCTGGATTTGCTGACAAAATTCATGGAAAAACTATTCCAGCAGGTATTAATTATTATTGTAAATACTTTTCCAAGTATTTTTTTTATACTTCAAAAAGTTAGCTTAAAATTGTTATTTACAAATTGTTGAAATCTATATCTTAGATTATCTACTTATTAAACAAATGGATCTTTATGTTCACAACATTTCAGATTATTTGAGTAGATGTGTAATTTACTATTAACATTGAGTAGGTATATTTACAATATAAATATATTGAATTCTACTAACTATTAAGTACCTACATATTAAGTGTATAAAGCTAAAATTGCATTGGAAAAATCATAGGCTTAAATGGCATTTGGGATTTGGGGGGAGGGCTAAAACCTTACTTTGATAATATTGAATATGCTAAAAATAAAATGTATTAAATGATTGGGGAGGCTTAGTCCCTAAAGAAACTACTACTTAACTAACTACTTTTTTTTTTATTAAAATTTTATATATGATAAAGTTATATTAATTTTAAGGTTTTGTACACTTACAAGTTACAAGGATTATGCACCCAAAAATATGGAAAATATTTTTGTGTGATTCAGTAAGTAGGTACTAAGTACTAACAAATTGAATAATAATATGGATAGAGTTTGAACCACAAATATGTTAGCAACATAAAATCTACATTTAAATTATTTAAGTATCTAATATTTTGACATGCAACATAGTAATTCCCAAAGTTTTAAAATTTGTTACATTATTTTTCAACAATTAGAGTAAAGTGGATAGTAAGAAAATAAATGTGTTCCTTTATTTAAGTTTTGCTTGTTTGTTCTTCTTTGGTGTTCAACCTTGAAGTTGGTTCTAGTGCCTTTCCGGGTTTCTGATGTCGCTGATTAGTCATCTATTTTTAATTATGCTGCCTATGTCATGTAGAAATGATGTAGGTATCAGTTACCAATCCCTAAAGTCAATTACTATTTTCTGTAAAGTCTGATCCACAAACGCAATGAATGTATCATTATTAACTTTTAATTGTTTTTCTATTAGTATTCTCAGACTTAGAATTGCTTTCCTTGTCCCCCTAATCCTTTGAAAGCTATACTGACCATAACTGAGTTAGTCTTCAATCTTATTTTCAATCCTCATAAACTTTATTTTCACTATAATTTACCACCATAAGGCTCAATGTGTAGAAGTCATTGCATTTATTTGCAGTTACTTTTGTTGGTATTGGGATAAAAATCTTCTGTGATATCTCCCAATTTGTATACTTCATTCACTAGTATGAAGAGTTATTATTTATTAACTTATTTGAATACATATTATCTTTATAGATGGGCCATATTTTGCATTCACTAAACATCAACCTGTTGGAGTTGTTGGACAAATCATTCCTTGGAACTATCCAATTTTAATGCTGGCATGGAAATGGGGACCAGCTCTTGCTACTGGATGTACAATTGTACTAAAACCCGCTGAACAAACTCCTCTCACTGCCTTGCATGTAGCTGCACTATCAAAAGAAGTAAAATATAATTTACAAATAAAGTATTACAATACATTTTATTTATATTTATGTATATAAAACTTATTCACTTTCTTTGTAGGCAGGATTTCCCGATGGTGTCATTAACATTGTACCTGGGTATGGTCCGACTGCGGGTCAAGCTATAGCTAGCCATCACAACATAAATAAAGTGGCATTTACTGGATCGACAGAAGTAAATACTAAAAACAAATTAATTTGATTAATTTTTTTATGTGTTGTCAATTCAATAAATTAATGTCCAAAATAAGGTTGGAAAATTAATCATGGAAGAAGCAGCCAAGTCTAATTTAAAACGTGTATCATTAGAGTTAGGCGGAAAAAGTCCTCTAGTAATATTCGATGATTTTGATGGTAAACATTTAAGATTTTTTTTTACAAATGTTAACTTTCTAACTATTTTAATATTGTATTTGTGCTTTTTATTGAAACACAGTTGATGAAGCTGCTAAAATTGCTCATGATGCTGTGTTTGCCAACATGGGGCAGAATTGCTGTGCTGGTTCTAGAACATTTGTTCAAGAAGGTATTTATGAACAATTTGTTGAAAAAGCTGCCTACTTGGCATCTCAAAAAAAAGTAGGAGACCAATTTGATGTTGATACGCAAGTAGGGCCTCTGGTAAGATTTTAAAATGTTCTTTTATTGTACAGCATATTTTATTTATGTTTAATAATATGAACTCTGAATTTTATATTATTATTCCATATTATATGACTTGGGTTCAGATTTTTATGTAAACGCATATTCTTCAACATTTAATACTACTTAAATAAGAAAATTAATTATGTTTATGTTTCTTAACGCGTAGTTTCTATTGTTAATCTTTATACATAATTTTTCACAATTGAGAAAAATTTTTAATAAGTTACATAATTCAAGGTAATTGTTTAAAGGTTACATATTTTAAAATCATTAAATAATATAATTAAAAAGGTGGGCAAGTGGGTGTCGCTCTGCTGTACAGTAGGTTACAAGTGGGTCACTGTATAATGGATGATATTAAATTTGAATTCAACGATATAATATCATTGTATAATAAAAAACGATTCTGAGCGGAGACGGTATGTCAGTCTAGGTATAAGACATATTATATACATATCTATGGTACTAAACCAAAATTAAAAAAAAATAATCAACGTTTGAAAATTCCGAAATTTCAAAATATTTAAACTAAATTTATAGTTATTGAGGGGGGGGGGAGTATTGGGAAACGATGACTGACCGATTTCAAGTAGACATAATAATGAATTCAAATCAGTTTCAAAAATTATTATTGCACCTAGGTCTATCAGTATGATGGAATAAAAATTGGTGTGTTTAACTATATTAAATATTTATTGTTTGTCATTTTAATTATTTCATAATTAATTGATAAATATAATTTAAAATATTTTACAATTAGTACATTTTTAAAAACCTAACTCCATTTTGCAAGAATTTTTATTTTGTATAGACATACATATTATGTATAAACTAGGTGTAGATATTCTACAACATTTTTTGCATTAAAAATCCTGGCACTAATTATTACCCACCAACTATAATTTTATAACATAATTGTAAATTATGTTTTCAGATAAGCGAAGAGCAATACAACAAAGTCTTGAGTATGATTGAATCTGGTAAAATAGAAGGAGCTAAAGTAGAGGCTGGTGGGTCTAAAGTAGGTGATACAGGATATTTTGTGTATCCCACTGTATTCTCAAATGTGACTGATAACATGAAAATTGCTAGAGAAGAAGTAAATATACAATTCCATTTATTAATTTTTAGAATGGATGATTTAACATAATGTAATACTATTTTATTATTATTCAGTACTGTAACATAAATTAAATTCCATTAGTATGTACTATTAATTAGTATATACAATGTAAATATTATTTAAAAGATAATGTGTGATGTATTGATGGGTGTTGCATTAACAATTTTTTTAGATTTTTGGACCAGTTCAGCAGATTATTAAATTTAAAACTTTAGATGAAGTGATAAAACGTGCAAACGACACTAAATATGGATTAGCTGCTGGAGTACTAACTAACAATTTGGACATTGCAATGGAATATATAGATAATGTTAATGCTGGTTCAGTTTGGTAAATCAATTAAAGTTGTTAAGTTTTTAATTCATATTATCATATTTTTTTAGTTTTTAAATGTATCAACATAAAAAAAAATATTGAAGGTTTTGAGATGTGTGGTAGTGATACTAGATTTAGTTCTAAATTAAAAGTATACAGTAAAGATATATTTCATCAAATAACCTTTATAATTAATTAACTTACTTATAATTTTTGTTTGTTATTACCTATTAGGGTTAATTGTTATGATGCCGTTAATGTCCAATGTCCATTTGGAGGGTTTAAGCAGTCCGGACAAGGAAGAGAGTTGTAAGACCTTTATATAATACTATAGTTAATATTTTAGATTCTGAATGATAGCCTGTATTGGTGTTATAACAATATATTATTTTCTGTTAGCATATATAGTTTAAACATGTTTTACTTAAATGTTATGTTTTATTGTTTACAGAGGAGAAGAAGGTCTAAAGGAATACTTGGAATTAAAATCAGTCACAATCAGAAAGAATTACAATTTTTAAAACTGTTAAAAAGAGTAGGTAGTGTTGATATCGTAAAATATTACTCTTATTTATTATTGATTCAAATGTATATTGTATTATAAAATTATACAATTGACTAATACAAAATGTTCAGTAAATACTAAATTGCATATGGTTACCTAGTACCTACCTTTATTTATGCATTATTTTCCTAATTAGGATACAATTTATTAACCTCAAAGAAAAATTAGATTGGTTTAGCACATGGTGGTGTCACAAAAATGCATTAACAGTAAATAAGAAATGCAATGCTATCTCTGTCACCAAAAAAAATCTTTTTGTTTTTAGTTATAAAATAAATAATATTGTCATTAATTTAGTGGATTCTGTTAGAAATTTTGGTGATTTGGAAATTCTCTTTTCCTGTTATTTATCTTTCCCTTTTAGTACTAATCTAGTTATAAATAAAACATTTAAAATGCTAGGTTTCACTATTATTTATTTTATTATTTATATTTTACAATTTCTTTATTCAAAGTTAAGAAAAGAAGAATGTATATGAGACCGATTCCTAACTTATATAGTTCGGGCTACCAAAACTTGTGGCCCAATTATAATTAACTAGCTGCCCGATCTTCCTCCGGAAGAAATTATTTTTTTATAATTTAATTTAAAAACATAAGACTATTTTTTGGCTATACAAATAAATGAAATAATACAATATAATTACATATTGTAGTTATTGTTATTGCTAATTTCTGAAAATTATATTTCCTACATTTAGAATTCAACCACTGGAGTGGTAAATTTTATTCTTTTTATTATAGAATAGAGATAAGGTAGAAAAAATGTAACAATAAATTACTTGTTCAATGTATGATAGGTATATATATTTCAAATGGAAAAATGCAAGTGCAAACAAATCAATAAATAGTTAATAATCATAATAACAATAACTAATACAGTGTGGTTCCTTTTAAAGGTAACACTAAATAATTCTGTCCAGTGACATCGGATTAATAAGCGGTTTTCGGGAGGGGATAGGGAATACATAAATAATACACATTTCTTGATGATTTTTACATTTTTAGATCTTTCCGTGTGCGCATGCGCAATACAACTTGCATTTTTTTAAATGGCAACAGGTGTTTTGAATACCAAATTCGGATAGACCGAATTTTTTTAAGTCGATTTGGTCCTTTTTACCATAGCTCTAAAATCAAAACTGCAACAAACTGCAAGGCTTGATCAGACCCTTTATTAATATATTTACAAATGTATTTAATTGATTTTACTGAATGACACCATTCAACTTTAATATTATGAGCATTGAATGTTTTCAATGGTAATGGATTGTATGGAACAATAAATCTGTTATCAATTTCTACCAATGTTGAATTTCGTAATACAGTTGATTTAAATCCACCACTTCCAAAATCCCTTCGTCTGTATAAAGGATATCCATCATCTTCAGTAATAGGTAGTACTGTTAGTAAATGCTTTCGGATACGTAATAGAACAAATGAAATTTTAGATTCTGAGCGGAGCAAGGAAGCTAGTGGTTTTACAATGGTGTTTATTATTTTTTTTTTATTTTTTTTTTTTATATCCTGTATACAAAATTTCTACCAAAAGGAGTGCTTTGATTTCAACATATAGTACCTTATCTTTTAGCAAATTGGACCAAGATGGTACTTTAGAGAGGTCATTTTTCGATTTTCTCAATAGTTATTTAATGCCACGGGAAAAAGTACTGAAAAATTACGAAAAACCGCTTAAAATGGGATTTTAATTTCTAACAATTTGTTTATCACCGTAGCAACGAATAAAAAAAAGCGGGTAAGTGGATGTCGCTCTGCTGTATAGTAGGTTACAAGTGGGTCATTGTATAATGGATTGTATTAAACTTGAATTCAATGATATAATATCATTGTATAAGAAAAACGATTCTGAGCTGAGACGGTTTGTCAGTCTGGATATTTTATATAGTTATTATTTATTATATCATGTAAGTTGAATTAATATTATAATTTTTTATTCGTTTCTATGGTGATAAACAAAGCGTTAGAAATTAAAATCCGATTTTAAATTGTTTTTCGTAATTTTTCAGTACTTTTTCCCGTGGCATTAAATAACTATTGAGAAAATCGAAAAATGACCTCTCTAAAGTACCATCTTGGTCCAATTTGCTAAAAGATAAGGTACTATATGTTGAAATCAAAGCACTCCTTCTAGTAGAAATTTTGTATACAGGATATAAAAAAAAAAAAAAAAACACCATTGTAAAACCACTAGCTAAAAATAGTTAGGTATTATCTATATAAATATCATGTTTATAGTATTAAAACAACTTACATGTTATAATAATTAATGACAATATAAAATATACAGACTGACAAACCGTCTCCGTTCAGAATCGTTCAATCGTTTTTCTTATACAATGATATTATATCATTGAATTCAAGTTTAATACAATCCATTAAACAATGACCAACTTGTAACCTACTGTACACCTGAGCGACATCCACTTACCTGCCTTTTTTTTATTAAATATGCTTTTCTTAGCATATGTATAGAATAAAAATGCAAAATAATGTTAATCTTAAACTAATTACGATTTATTACGCAAAACCACCTTAAGTAGGTAACTACATATGGCACTTGAATATATCTACCTAATGCAAATATAAACAACCAGTGAAAATTTCATGTATGTACGTTTATTTATTTTAGAGTTACACCAAAAACCAAAATCGATTTTTTGGAAAACCGATTTTGAGTAAAAATTCCCGTTTTTCCTTAATTTTTATGTTGTTTTTCCCGGCGCTTGTGAAAACTACTGGGAAATTTTTACTTTTGACCACCCAAATAGTACCAACTAGATTCACTTTCCTATCAGAAAAGCTACTGTTGAAGAAAATCCAAGCACTTTAACTGTCCTAAAACGTGATGACAGACACAAAAAAAATTAAAAATAAAAAAAAAACACACATCATTGTAAAATCAATACATTCATCGTTTCACTCAGAATCTAAAATAGATTAACTTTTTTTAAACTGATTTAAGTTAATATTTTTTTCTATATGAACTTTTAACTTATCGAGTTAAATTTATAATTTGTTAACTGCTAACTTTTAACTAATCGATCTTGTGTCCTCTTAACTTAATTTAACTTGAGTTAATTATTTTCATTAACTTGCCCACCTTTGAATTAATAGCCAACTCTTAACAGGTACACACTTACGAAAATCGTACTTAGGCAGTTAGGCTCAATGCAGGGGCGGATCTAGGGGAGGGTTCAGGAGGTCAGCTGACCCACAGTTAATATTTTCTGATCAAATTGGCCTCTTTTCAGATCTTGAGTAAATATACAATTAAATAAACACACATATAGTATAAATAAATTTTAGATTCTGAGTGGAACGATGAATGTTTTGATTTTACAATGTGTGTTTTTTTTTTTAAATTTTTTTGATTTATTTTTGTGTCTGTGTACACGATAAGTAGTCGAAATAATGCTTCGATTTTCAACTTCAGTATCTTGTTCGATTGGAAAGTGAATATCGTTGGTGCATTGGGGAGGTCAAAATTTAAAATTCCCAGTAGTTTTCACAAGCGCCGGGAAAAACAACATAAAAATTAAGGAATAACGGAAATTTTTACTCAAAATCTGTTTTCCAAAAAATCGATTTTGGTTTTTGGTGTAACTCTAAAACAAATGAACGTAAATACATGAAATTTTCACTGGTTGCTTATATTTGCATTTTCTATACACGATAAAATTTTTAAAATATTATGATTTGTTTTGAACTGTTTAGGGACATTTTCATTTTCCATTTTTTTTTTAGTTTTTATTCTAAAAATATCAATAAAAATTTATTTGTTAGCTTAGAAAGCTTGAAAATGTATTATAAGGCTCCTAGTATATTGTTTAAAGGCCGATGAAAAATATTAAAAATAGTTAGTCACAATTTTCTTTTATAAGCATTTAAAGTTCAAAAATTGACAAAATATGGAAAAATCACGAAATACTGGGTGATTCTTTTATCAAACAACACTCATTATTTCAAAAAGTGTAAATTTTTTTGAAAATATTTTTTTACATAGTTTCAAGTCGCTTATAAAACAACGTTTTTATTAAAAAATTATATTTTTAAATATTTTTTATCCTTATAATTTTTTAAGTTTTTTACTTTTTTGAATAACAACATAGGTTTTTAATTTTATATTCCAAAGCAGAATATTTTTCTTAGTATTTTGAGTTAAGAATTCGTAAAAGTTTTTCTTTTTAAATCTAAGATTTGAAAATGTAATACAAGATTACTCATAAGTTTGTCTACCTTTATCAATAAAAAAATCTCTACCGGAAACTTAAATTAAATTTTTATGAGCGTTTGAAATTCAAATTTTTACAACATTGGATATTCACTCGATTTCTCATGTAGCGATTTCCTAATTCTGTTGTTATTCAAAAACAAATAACTGTAGATAAATGAAAATCTCACTGAATGTTCATATTAGCATTTCCTATACAATGTACAATTTTTAAAATAATTGTTTTTCCTATACAATGATATTATATAAAAATATATAATTATAAATTCAAATTTAATACCATCCATTACAGCGACCCCCACTTGTAAGTTGTAACCTAATGTACAGCAGGTTAGGTATACAGCAAAAATATTTTGACTCTTTTTGAGCTGTTTATGGACATTTTCAGTTTTCAATTTTTTTAGTTTTTTTTTTCTATAAATATCAATAAAGTTTTATCTGTTATGTCAAAAAGTGTAAAAATTTAATATAAGGCTCCTGATATATTGTTACAATATCAGTTGAAAAATATTAAAAATACATAGGCGGCACAATTTTTTTTATAAGCATTTAAAGATCGAATTTTGACAAAATTTATCAAATTTAAAATTGAATAATTATTTTGTAGTTAAATATGTATAAAATGTTCAATTTTTATATCTAAGGATTGAAAATTTAAAACATGATTTCACCATTGTAGTTAATTCTGTTACCAAAAAATCTAAAAAATACATAAGCACAGTTTATTTTTATAGTCATTTTAAGTTCAATTTTGGATAAAATTACATAAAAAAAAACCTAGAATAACTATTTTAGTTATTTTTTTGTGATTGTGTAATATTATTCGTGGGTATTTGAAACTTCTAAAGTACACTATTATATACCTATGGAGTATGGATATGGACTATGATAGTATCACGGCAGGCACGGCGCCAAGGGGGGGCAAGGTGGGGCTCTAGCCCCCCCAGAAAACAGATCAGCCCCCTCGCCAGCCCCCCCACTGAAAAATATGTACGATATAATTAATGTTTGTTGTATACAGTTAAAAATATTTTTAGTTGACTTATTATTTTAAATATGTTTATGTTTGATTAACACAATACTATTGTGTAAGGAGTTGGTAATCGTACCTACCTACTTATATTAGCTTAGTAATTAGCATGACAAATTTCTTATTTAAAATAATTAAATAATTAATTCAATTTTCTTATTTTGTTATTTTTATAATCTTATTTGTCATGGTAATTACTTCACATATTACTTGATAATTAATAAAAAAGGATTTCTTAAAGTATCTATGTTTTAATGTATACATATATGAACTATTTTAACCTCCAAAATTTAACAAAAAATATAAAGTAGGTACTTCAATAGTCAATACATACACTACTATGCAAATACCAATTTAAAAATGTATTGAATTAAAAATTTAAAATGTACTAGTTAAATATAAGGTAGGTAATCAAAAGTTTTTATTTAAAACAAATTGTATTCCTACTGATATCAGTGCAATTGTATACATTTTTGTTAACTTTTTCAATATTTTAAGATTTTCAATCATTTACTGTATGGTGCATAAACAGATATTGTATAAAAAATCAATATTTAGCTCATAAAGAAATTATTATTTTTGTATATCATGTTATCATTATGAATATAGTTGTTGAAGGTCTTAGGTCTGTGATTAAACATTTTCTTACATATTACATAAGGTACAAAAAAAATATTTGATATTATTCTTAAAACATTTTTAACTATTCAAAAGTTTGTAAATATTATATGTTTAGACGTTTAGAGCATGCAATATAAAACGTATGTACTATATAGCTAATAGCTATATTATGTTATATGATACAAAAATATTTATATTTCATTTAAATAACCTCAGCATTTGTTGAAACAATTTTAGCCCATGTAAAAAAGATATTTGCCCCACTCTGCCCCCCCTGGAAAAAAATTCTAGTGCCGTGCCTGTATCACGGTTTTTGTTAATGTATAACGCGTTATAAGTATCTAATGGATATTGTGATATGATTAATTTGGAATTTATTATAGGTCAATTTTTTGTTAAATACCATAGATATGTATATAATATGTCTTATACATAGACTGACATACCGTCTCCGCTCAGAATCGTTTTTCTTATACAATGATATTATTTCATTGAATTCAAATTTAATACTATCCATTATACAGTAACCCACTTGTAACCTACTGTACAGCGGAGCACCTTTTTTTTTGTTTTATATACCTAGTACACAAGTATAGATTTCTAATTTGGTTTTAATAAGTGGCCCCTTGAAATGTCCTGACCCACAGTTTCCTAACTCTGGATCCGCCCCTGGCTCAATGGAGGTAATACACCGGTGTAATGGTTGTTGTATATTTTCACCAAATATTTTGTAAAAATTTGAACTTTAAATAGGTACTCATCAAAAAAATTGTACTTATAGATCCTTAATATTTATCAACTGCTATTATAATAACTTATAAAAAAACCTCAAGCTAAAAAATGTTCAAGCTTTTTGACCGAACGAATACAATTTTATTGACATTTATTGAATAATTAACTAATTAACTAAAAAATTGAAAATTGAAAATGTCAATACAGAACTAAAACGAGTCGAAATATTTTGAAAATTTTATCATGTACAGAATATGAATTATGATAAAATAATCAATTGGTGCAAATTTCAAGTACTTACGGTTATTAGTTTTTAAATAACGACAAAATAAGAAAATCGTTGTAGTGTATGAAAATTTGTTAATTTTCGTCTTTCGGGTGAATATCCAATGCCTAGCGACTAGCTTCGAAAGTTCGTAAAAAATTTTAATCCTCATCCAGGTGTTCTGATGAAATGGCTTTCTGATTAAAAGGCATTATTATTTATTAAGTAGGTACATCCAATCTCCTTTATACAACAACAATGGTATGAAGGTGTTTTCCGCAGAATGGAAGCCATGAGGCTTAATAAATACCTATACATCAATGACATTGTAAATTATATATTATCAATTATCATACACAAAATAGATTAAAATATTTTGTTAAATGTTAATAGTGTCATTTAATTTTAGGTTTATATTTGATGAATATATTTTTTTAAGTGTGTAAAATAAAAATTGGTTGGTAGTTACCATTGAAGTACTTAATTTTATGAAAAAAAAGCAAAGGAGCTTTTTAAAACTCAGCCGTGGGCAGGATATCCTAATTTGCAGGAAATATTATGATATTATTAATTGCCAATTAAATTCGCTTTATACAACATAATAGATATGCAGAAAGGCACCTATAGTACCTAAATAATTAAAATGAGCATATTGATTCACAGCTATTTGATATTTGAACATTTTTACTAAAATAATAATTAATATGCTGATGAGTGTTGACAGATAATAATATTTATATGTGATAGGTTATAATTATAGACGTATAGGTCATACATATATACTTTTTAGTTAGGCAAGTACAGTAAAAACAGAAGGGATTAATATCTCAATGCCTAACGGAGCGTTATAAAGTTTTTATTATTAGGTAGGTAATCTGCATAATATTTTATCGCTTAACCGTCAAGACTGATTATAATATAGTGGCATTGTGATACATAGGTAATATGAACTATTTAACTGCTGAGTATCATAACTCATAACCAATATACCTACCTATGTACCTATTTAGCACAGAGATCATATTAAGACGATTGGCTAGATATATACCTTTATGGATTTACGTCACGATAACAACCTTTAGTTCATTTAGGTTTTGTTGGATATTGATATTTGATAGTAAGTAATTAATAATTATTAAGGAATAGGTATTTCTGACATCTTTGCCAAAATTGACGGAAAATAATGTTAAAATTTTACAAAAAAATTAATTGAAACTAAGAACTTGTTTAATTGAATAAAAATCAAAATCAAGAAGTAATCCTTAGATTGTGCATGTAGGTACATGTAGGTATATTTACTTGTACATTTATAACATTCAATTCGTGTTACTTTTCACCTACTACCTCCACTCTACAGTTAATTATTATAAGTTATTTTTAATGTGATATTGTCATAATATAGGTATGTCAGGCAAAACATAAGTCATAACATAAATCATAATATAACTCATGAATTATACCGGAGTTCAACATAAACTATTGTAATACGGGCCCAAGTAGCTACAAGATTTTTCAAGTTTTTACTATGCAAGTATATTAAAAAAAACCTATTTTTGGTTAATGTTAATAGCCTTCTGCCTCTTAGGAACTATTTTATCATGCTTAGTTTTAAAATCCAGTCGATTCCACTAGTTCCGTTTGAATCCACAGGACACTGACAATCGTATAATCGTATTCATACTATCCTATCTAGCATAGTGATATCTACATTTTATCTACTCACCTATATAATTAGATTCGTTAGTAACAATATTATGTTCGTTATAAGTTCTTGTTGACTATTGATTAATATAGTCATTTCAAATCAATGCTTTAATTAAGTTACCTACTGGTAGGTAGGTACCTAATAACTAGATAAATAATACTTTGTACCTAGATAGTGGATGGGTGGCGGGTGCTTTTATGATTTTCCTGAATTAATGTATCTATATAGGACATAGATAATTAAAACTTGTTTTTAACACCTAATTTAAAAGATAATGGTTTTATGAAAATACAACAAGATTAAAAGACGAAAATAACTTGAAACAACAAATTACTATAAGCATAATAGGTATTAGCGCACACTGCTTAATATACTAATAGGTATATTATATTATGTATAACATATTATATTATATATCAATTAAGTGCATAATATTATATTTATATCATATGTTGTATATCTTTTCTATGGTATACTGGTGTATTAGTTAACATTATTGATTTGATAAATCACCATCATGACAATGTCAACTATTGAACTATACGTCTATAAAAGCTTTGATCTCATCCAATTAAAATAATTTAATAATATATTTTAGCAGCCTGACTGCATAAATGTTCGTTTCTTAATTTCAAGATAACTGCTACAAGAAATTTAGCAGACTTTCCACCATTGCCATGAGCATCATAATATTTGGTTCACAAAAATTGTTTCCGCGGGCGTCGAGACCCACGCATTGATGCACAACTAATTTCCTAATTAATATTGAGCATCCTGCTTGATGCTCAGTAATAAAATAAACTGATTACTTGCTCAAAATCAGTGTGACAACCAAAAACATAATTTATATTTTTTTACGTGGCGTCAGTGGAAAGTCATGGGAGCACCTCATATGATGCTCATGGCCAGGCGCGTAGCTAGAAATTTCAAAGGGGGGGTGTTATTCAAACTTAAGAGGACGCTAAGACGCGTGTGTTGTCTCTGTCTTACACACGCACGACATAACAAATTGTCGTTCACTATTTTCAATAGTGAGCTGTTAGTTTTGATACTAGAGTGAATCGACATATTATCAAACTTTTAGGTAAGAACATTATCTGGGTCTTAGCTTGGGCGATTTTTCGATACTTTCACTTTTGAGAAAAATAAGTGTATGGAAATATTAAAAATGCTCATATCTCGCTTGAAAATTATTTATTATACAAACGTATTACAACTTACCCGTGAATAGATAATAGTTTAGAATAATAGTTCTCTTATATAATATTATTATCAATAAAAAAAAATGAATACATTTTTAAATTAACTTAATGTGTCGACTTTTTGAGGCTAGTGTATCTATTATTTCGTCTGTGGTTACGACTAAATCTCGATGAATATTTATAACAGCTAAGCCATTCGAGCGATTTTCACCAGTTGTATTTCTTAGATATGTTTTCAAGCGTCTTAATGAGGAAAAAGACGTTTCACTGCTTGCAGTTGTTACAGGTAAAGTAGGTAATCAATACTTGTAAAAGTCGATAAACAGTAGGAAATATGTCTTCGTTGCTGTCAAAGAAGGCTTCGGTAACATTTTTAGGATTTTTAGGATTTTTAGGATTTTTATTTTTTATATGTTCATACCATATTGCAAACTCACCAATTGCAGATATTTCATCAGCTTCAATATCTGAAGAATATGTCTTAAGAAGTTCTTTAAATTCGGTATCATTTTTTCATTTGCATTTATTAAACAAGTAAATTGTTTTAATAGTGATTTATGGTTCAAAAATCTGTCATTTAGTTGCTCACAGAAATGATCCAAAAAAGGTACAAAAATCAAAATCCTAAAATAGACTTCCGGTGATTCTGTTGAAATTCTAAAACGATTTGTTCGGTTTATAGCTAGTCGAGGTATTGAAATTGTAATCCCCAATGATAGTTGATACCATAGAGTAACACTCTAATGATGAAGTTGTAAACAAGTTGTAAATACTCTGCATTAAAAGATATCTTGTATCGTACATGAAACGAGTCAACGATAAACTGACACAGAATGGTCTAAAATAATAATTATCTAATTCCGTGTGCCCGTGTCCAGGTTTAAATTATAAAACATAGTACACCACGGTTGAGGGGGGGGGGGGTGTTACTACACCTGTAACACCCCCCCCCCCTGGCTACGCGCCTGCTCATGGCAGTCACTAATCACCAAATCTTAGATCATAACATTATATATTTATAACTCGTAACATCATACACCCTACTATATGATCGAAGCACTAAACTAACTTATTGTTTTTAACTTTAAACATACCTAGTAAAATATTTTTTTTTTTTTCAATAAAGTGCTGATTTTTAATAGGATCTAGGAAAAAAACAATGAATAAATAATGTTTCAAATTAATTGTATAAATATACATAATATATACATATATAATATATGTATATATATATATTATATATAATTCTAATAGCTAAGCATTAAATAACTGCACTATTGCAGTGTATACTGTTCACTAGTACAGTATAATATATTATATATATCAGTTAATAATTAAGCTGTTTATTGAACATGCTGATTAAATTTGAGAAGTTGATAATTGATAATCATTTTAAATTTAATTAAGTACCTACTTACGAGTTACGACCTTCTTTCGCTTCGCTATACGCTCCCACCTCACAATTAAAATGCGGAAAACTCGAATTGTGTCCTGAGATATTTTATTCCCTATTTCCCTAAACAAAACACTTATAATAATTTGTTAATACTCGAATTGCGTTCGCAGTCGCAACAGGTGTGGTTGTCGTAAAATGTTATCTTAAATTATTATATTTATAAATTTATTGTAATATATTATTTACTTACTTAATTTATATTTCACTTGAGTTAAGTCACACAGCAATACAAAAAAAAAAGAAATATTTTAAGAGAGAAAATGCTTTGTTAATTTGTTATACAAGCCTTGCATTTTTTTTAGGGGGGTTGTCATAATTTTGCTTTATCGTTATAAGTTATAACTATTTTGTATACAGAGTGTTTCTGAAATGGATGAGGTAACGAGTATATGAGTACTCAATGTAATGGTCCAATACTCCAATGAAGATTTTTTTGAAATTTTTTTTCGATCTTCTAATCTGGGTTTATACATATTATTTTTAGAACATTATCTGAAATGTAAAAACAAATAGTCAGGTTATATACGAATACGAATCGAGACGTCACATCATTTTCACGCTTGTCGCCGACTAAAAAGAAATGGTGTGGCATATCGATTTGTATGAGAACATTACAAGATAAACAGTGGTGATAGTTATTTGGTGTTATTTAAAATACATGATTAATGAGCACACTAACATTGAATACGCAGAAAGAATATGATTATACCAAAGAATTAAATAATAAAGATGAACTTTTTATGAGGATTAATAATGTAGCTGATATCAATGCGTCGAGCACCAAATTTGTTGGAAAAAACTTTGAGTTAATTACGTCGGATGGATAAGTACATCGAAGTTAACGGGGGTCACATACTCACATTGAACAACTGCAGATAAAAATAGGTTAACAAAATAAAGTGTATTTAATTATGATTATTTCACAATATAACACAACTTAAATGTATGTCAGTCAATTTGATAATCTAAAACTTTGTTAACCCTAATTTTCTTATTATTTTATCATTTTTATTGGTTGACAATGTAAAATAATACGTTAGGTAATTAATTGTGTATGTTAAATGAAAATAAATAAATATCACCATTGTTTATCTTGTAAAATTCAATAATAATTTTAGAGGTACCTAGTACCTACATCAGAGTAGGTAACAGTATACAACATTTTTTTTGAGGCTTTATAGCTAACCTCCAAGTGGTGTGTCCTGAGCGCTGAGTAACGCTAGGCCGAACTAACCCAAACTATATAGTTTTCGACGTTTTCGTTGTTTTTTTTCCCAAATAAATAAGCATGGACCCATCCAATTCATTTACTCAATAAAATATGCAGGGTAGTGGGTACAGGTATTTGACAAAATACTTCTTCGGGACCCAACTACTTATGCCATGTTTTTAATTTGGGACCCAACTCAGGGTTATCCACTTATCCCTAATAAATTAGCGTCGCATCAGCTATATAGAATATAGTCAACCGGTGTAAAATATTTAAATACTTCAAAAAGTATGACAGCATTGACAGGTATAGTGAGGTAGGTACTTGTTAGTTGTTACGAGTGAGTTTACGATCCTCCTAAAATTAAAAGTAAATCATATTATCCTTGTGTCTTAACTACGTAACTATCCAACATTCGAACATAGTTAACAATACAATTAACAATACAATTATTATACCTACCCGGCCATCATAAACGGATTTATCAGAATTTCTTGTTTACAAAATAGGCAGAGAAGTGAATAGTGATATAAGATATTATTATAAATTATAATCGCTATTGACTATTGACTTTTTAATATAATAATATGTTATAGGTACCTATATGGCTATATAGTAATTATTGGTATGTAAATATGTAGTAGTCATTTATATTATAACATATCCCCACCGTGACCAAATATATATTTTGTCATGATTCCCACCATTCTTTGAGAAGACTACTATCAGTCTGTACTATCTCTGATATGTATTTTTATCTAATTAGTATTTATGTTGCACCAACCAATATATATATACCTATAGGTGTGTACTGCAATATGTTCATTTACAGTTTAGTGTATATTCATTTATTTAGTGTTTACTGCATAGACCTTATAGTATAAGGTTTATGATTAACTGTCATAGTATACGTTACATATAATCGCAAAATATTAGTGTAACATTCTAACATAAGCCCATAAGTAAACTTAGTTGTAATACCCGTAAGATTTTGTTTTGTTCATTTAATCAAATTAATAAATATAAAGATGGCAAATCCAAATGTGAAAATTCAATATAATCAGGTAAGTACCTCTTTTATAATCCATAATTGTATACAAATATTTATTACATATTATTTTTATACCTAGCCCCACCTAGGGACATATTTTTAGACTTAATAAGTTTAATTTTATGTTTAATTGGAATAACAATTTGTTTTTATTAATCTTTTAATAAAGCTTAATGATTTAAAAGTTAATAAATTCTAAATTCTAACACTCATAAGGTAACTAACCAGATCTAATTTGCTACCAGAATCCACCCTCAACGTTGAAAATCAAAGCATTTTACTGCTACAGAAGATTTTTTTAAATATTCTATCAACAAATATACCTGACATAGATAATAATTATAATATAGCTATGTGACATTTTTGTTTTTTTGCATTTTTATTTATTTGAGTAATTCTTTATTGTTTTAGATATTTATCAACAACAGTTTTGTAAACTCTGTAAGTGGAAAAACTTTTGCTACAATCAATCCGGCTAATAAAAAGACAATTGCCAATGTTGCTGAAGGAGATAAAGTATGATAATATTACTTAAACCAGTGTAATAATTATTTTTAATAAAAATCTAATTTAATATGAATACAATTTATTATTATTAATTTATGAACATTAATAGTAGTGTCAATAGTGTGTTGGTTAAATTATGTCTAAATGATTGTCTGATCATTTGAAGTCTTTAAAGAACATTAAAGACAGAGATATTACCATCTTATAATATAAGTAATGACTAATAGGTACTAATATATTAATACCCATTACCTATTAGTTATTATCACAATTATTAAAGATAGTGTACCAGCCGTGCCCAACCTTTTTTAATTTGCTGGCCACATTTGAAATTCATATTTATACTGTGGGAGGGCGCGGGACGACCGACGAATAAACTGTACAGTTTTTTCGTTCATTCCGATAAATACAATAATATTATAATATTATATATTTTGTTCACTAAATATTTCCCTGTTAGTCGCGTAGAGTAAGTAGTGTAAGATATTTTATAATTCTTAAAAGCTTATTAAAGTAACATTTTTTTTAAATTATAATTTTTATTTTTATTTATAACACCTAGTACCTACCTATACAAATTTCTAATTTAAAAAAAATTTTCAGGTCGGTTGGAATACTTTTGTGGGTTGTAGGCACGCCTATAGTATACTATTACTATAATCGTCTATAATCGTGATTTTTACTGATAAATAATATGATGTAATTTTTTTTTTTTAAATAACGGAACACTACGTAACTACTTTATTGAAGAGACTAGAAGGGAACCACATGATTACCATTATAATTAGTTTTTACCAAAAACCAGTTTACTACAAATATCTATTATGAAAAAAAAACACAAACAACTCTTTTGAATCTTTATTCTTTATAAATTAATTAGAATGTTATATTTACATTTAAAACAAAGGTTTATGAATAAATTGAATGAAAGTAAAAAAAATTATTGATTATCTTGTTTTACTATAGGAAGATGTTGATTTGGCTGTTAATGCAGCCAGAGCTGCATTTCAACCAACTTCTGAATGGCGTACAATGGACGCATCTGCTCGAGGCAAATTGATCTATAAGTTCTCAGAATTGATGGAAAAAAACAAAATTAATTTGGCAAATTTAGAATCATTAGACAATGGTAAACCGTATACTAGTTCTTTATCAGATGTACAGTTGGCTGTGAAAGTTCTTCAATATTTTGCTGGATTTGCTGATAAAATTCATGGAAAAACTATACCATCAGGTAGGTGGTTATTTATATTATAAATATATGAAGCATGGCTAATTTATTTTTGAAGGGGTAATCACGGGAGGGGTGACTTACAAATGCTTATAAGAAAAAACTGTGACTAAGGATATTTAATATTTTTCATCTGCCTTTGAAACAATATACTAGAAGCCCTCTATTCAATTTTCAAGCTTTTTTAACCCACCCAATAAAATTTTATTGATATTTATAGAATAAAAAACTAAAAAAATTGGAAACTGAAAATGTCCCTAAACAGCTCAAAATAAATCAAAATATTTTGAAAATTTTATCGTGTATAGAAAATGCAAATATAAACAACCAGTAAAAATTGCATGTATCTACGGTCATTTGTTTTAGAGTTACACCAAAAACCAAAATCGATTTTCTCGAAGACAGATTTTGCGTAAAAATTCCTGTTTTTCCTTAATTTTTCTTTTGTTTTTTCACGTCGATTTTGAAAACTACTGGGAAATTTTTACTTTTGACTCCCCAAAGTACCAATACTAGATTCACTTTCCTATCAGAAAAGATACTGTTGAAGAAAATCCAAGCACTTTTACTGTCCTAAAAGGGGATGACAGACACAAAAAACAAATAAAAAAACACACATCATTGTAAAATCAATAAATTTGTCGTTCTACTCAGAATATAAAAGTCATAGTAATCGAAATATCTAGAAGAACCCTACTCCCCATCACCATGAGCGAAAATCAGCTATACCCGGTCAGCCGCCGCTAATATTACATAGGCCTACGCTGTAGGACGATTTGATCTGTTAATTAGTCGTGTACTCGTGTCAAGCCCATTAATATATTAAGAAAAACCTCAAATATGCACTAAAAGCATGATGAACATAAAAATATGATCAAGCAAGTAAAAATCAAACAAATGTGCAAAATTAAATTGTTAAATTTGAATTCTTTGAGTGAAGAAACTAATTTCTATCTTAATCTTCATTAATTTAGATGTTATAAAAAACTATGATAAATGGATAAACATCCGATCTCTACTAATAATATATCTATATGGATAGAGTCCAAGACATATAAAGTCTACATGTAAAATATCTAATGGTATTATAATTATGTAACATAGTAATTACCAATTTCTAAAGATTAAAAATGTTTACTTGCGCTGTTATTAGTTATTATTTGTTAAAATATTACCTTTTATAGATGGACCATATTTTACTTTCACCAAACGTCAACCTATTGGAGTAGTTGGATCAATTATACCATGGAACTATCCAATTGTTTTAGCCATAGTAAAATTAGCACCAGCACTTGCTACTGGATGTACTGTTGTATTAAAACCAGCTGAACAAACTCCTCTTACTGCTTTGTACCTAGCTGCATTATCAAAAGAGGTAAAATTTAAAATATATACATAAATAAATAATTATAATATTCAATATAGGTAATATGAAATATTCTATACCTTTTAGACTGGATTTCCCGATGGAGTCATTAACGTCGTACCTGGGTATGGTCCAACTGCAGGTAAAGCTATATCTAGCCATCCGGATGTAAATAAAGTGACCTTTACTGGATCGACAGAAGTAAACATCAATTATTAAATAACTGTTTCCATGATTCGAATTTAATATAATTTTATTTAAAATAAGGTTGGAAAATTAATTATGGAAGAAGCTGCCAAGTCTAATTTAAAACGTGTTTCATTAGAATTAGGCGGTAAAAGTCCTCTTGTAATATTTGATGATTTTGATGGTAAAATTTTAAAATTTTTTGTGCATTTTTAATTTATAAGTACAAATATACTGTATTATATATTATTATCATACACAGTCGACGAGGCTGCTAAGATTGCTCATGATTCTATATTTGTCAACATGGGTCAAAATTGTTGTGCTGCTTCTAGAACATTTGTTCAAGAAAATATTTATGATGCATTTGTCAAAAAAGCCGCACAATTGGCATCTAATAAGAAAGTTGGAGACCAATTCGATGCCGATACAGAAATATGGCCTTTAGTAAGATTTTAAATTAATAAAAACTGCATATAAAATATTTGATGTAAGAATATTTGTTATGCATACCTACTATTTGTTAACCTACTTTAATAAATCATGTAAAATTATACCAAATATTGTTTTACTTAATTACATTTTCAGGTAAGCGAAGAACAATACAACCAAGTCTTGAGTTATATTGAATCTGGTAAAAAAGAAGGTGCCAAATTAGAAGCTGGTGGATCTAAAGTAGGTGACACAGGTTATTATGTGTACCCTACTGTATTCTCAAACGTGACTGACAATATGAAAATTGCTAGAGAAGAAGTAAATATACAATTTTTTAAACTGATTTTAATGATTTTTTAGAATAGATGATATTAATTAATGTAACAAGTATAATTTTATAATACTAACCAGTAACCACTAAGTACATCTTATATAGAGCATTATGTGTTATTTGCATTTGTTCAGATATTTGGACCAGTTCAGCAGATTATTAAATTCAAAACTTTGGATGAAGTGATAAACCGAGCTAATGATACTAAATATGGATTAGCTGCTGGAATATTAACAAAAAATATGGATACTGCCATGAAGTATATGGACAATATTAATGCTGGTTCAGTTTGGTAATTATTTAACAGTAAATATAAACAAAGTGGTTTTGGTTTTTTGCTGTCTCGCAACCTAGAGTAGCGCATAGGCGTAAATATGGTTTACAATTTGGGATATAACTTATTATATTTGAGAGGTCAGGTAATAGGAAATATTTAGGAGGCTTCAAGAACTTGTTTTTGGTGTTTCCTCCTTTTTACACTTATATTCAAAAGTATACTATTTTATGGTAAACTTATCTATTAGTAAAATATTTTTAAAAAGACCCTAATAATAATATACATAAGAAGAATATTACTTTCAAACATTTATTGCAGGACTCAATATAATTTTCTTATCGCAAACATGTTTCACTTAAATACCCATTTAAATTTAAAATGTATATTGTTTACTTTACACAACACATATTTCTGGCCCGTCAAAATCTCATATAATAAATTATATAAAATGCTAATAAGCTAAATATAAAAAATTATTACAAGGTTATTTTATAAGGTCATAATTCATAATATTATGTCATTCCAATACCAAGAATCAATATTAATATATTACCTATGTTTGTTTATTGGTTAAATTTATAAAGTTGTATCAAGCATTTTGATTTTAAATTTCTAATAGAGTTCAAATATTAAAATGAGTTAACTAGACCTGGTATATCTATTTTATATTTTGTTCATGGTAGTGTAATTATTTATAAAAAGGCATACTTTTTTGGCCTTCGAAAAACTTACATTTTTAGTTTTAATGCACAATATTGTTTATTACAAAAAATATCTTTTGACACGTTGATTTTAACACTATGTAAAGTAGGTAGGTAGGTTTTATTTAGTGGTGTATAATAAAGCAATAATTTAAATAATACTGACACATATAATTCATTGCATTGGCAGTTGTACAACATTAAATAATAATTAATATTAAACAATTAAAAAAAAAAAAAAAAAAAAATGGAAGTTTTCAAGTGTTTATAATAAATTTCAGGATTAACAGTTACCTTGTCTATTCAGCACAAATCACATTTGGAGGATTTAATCAATCTGGACTTGGCAGAGAATTGTAAGAAAATTTAATTCTACATATTTTTATATGACTAATTAATTAAACTACTCTTTTTTTCACAGAGGAGAAGATGGTTTAAAAGAATACTTGGAAATCAAAACTGTCTCAATCAGACAATAAGCATCATACAATATAACAAGCAAATACAAAATATGTATACATCAATATGTAATTTAAATACTCTTTAACTTTATTATTAAAAAGAAGTCTTTGAATTTTTTTTAATTTACTTATTGATATTATCTTATATTTTTTCATTTATTTTATAATTTCAACGCCTGACGCAAATTCTACAATGATACTAGATAAGTAAGATAGCATATACATAAAGACATATTGGTACAATAACCAATGCTGCAATTAGGATTCTTGGGGCCCCGGACAAAAATGACAATGTATGGGGTCTCAGGTCTATGTATTTAATATTTTTTTTATAGGTTACCTATACAAAAATAAATAATGAGGTTATTTTTTTTTAAAAAGTCTAAAAATATAATGCGAAGGCCCACTACCCAGTAACCAGTGACCATTTATAGATAAATATAGATATTATTATGTATAAATAGGAGACCCTTTCTTCGACAACAAATTAGATAGCATAATGAATTATGAAAATAAATATTTTTATTTGATATAAACATTAGATTACAATACAATTATTTAAATATTTAAAATAGATGTGGGGGGCTGTCGGGGCCCCCCGAGCCAACGATTAGTGGCCCTATACAGAGGTATTGCTCCGGCTGATGTTGCGGCCCTGGCATAACAATACTTAAGTTGTATATGAGTAGTAGAGTAAAAATAAGTAATACAAAACATTACAGGTAAAAGAGAACAAGAGAAAAAAGAAACTCATAATTTTATATATATTATAAGATAAATATTACTGTCGACAATGTTATAAGTTATAACTTATAAGTTATAACCAATAGCTAAATTAAGATTCAACTAAAATATATTGAATCAAATACAGTTATCCAAGATATTATTCAGTTTAAATTGTTTCTATTAAAATATTATTTGGTCTAAATATATTGGCCAAATTATTTCTGAACTTTTTATAGACCTTCCAAATGTGGTTGTTCTAAATTTTGTACATTTCTTTATTTTTTAATGAGTTGGAAATCATGTATACTTTCGTAAAATAATCTTGTGAGCCAAAATCATAATTAATTTGATTCAATTTTGAATTTGTCCTAAAGTGGATCTAGACTAAATTTTTATAATCAATAAAGCTAATAGGTAATTTAAAATTTTGATTACGACAGACTATTATACAGTGCAACATCAATTTTTCTAATAATTTGTTACAGGTATTTTTATTAAATAATATTTGATAATTTATGACTGCTAATATTTATATTGAATTTATGGGGAAAGCTGATACATACCTGACTACCTGAGCCCGCCCTTAGTTGGGGCAACAACTCAACTGTGAACCTTAGTTATTCACCTCAACTAATAGTCATAGGGGTTATGAATGGAATACTAGACTGTATTTCACCAACTAACAAACTTAATTGTCCAGTTTATAAATACCTATAACAATAATAACAAGCTTTTCAAATTATTACAACATATTTGAATATTGATAATGCTTGGAATTTACCTTAAATTCTATACATAATGCACATTGTATATATCATAACACCTAAGTCCATTACTTTTCTCTCTTTTTGTTAACTCTTTTTTGACAAGGCTTAACCAAGTAAAATTGTTGTTGTATGCGGATGATTTAAAGATATTTCATAAAATTAGATCACCTACAGATTCCGTCCTACTTCAGAGTGAATTGGACATTTTTACAGGCTGGGTTTCTCATTTAGGTTTATCCTTAAACGTGTAACATTTTTAAAGTGTAACTTTATTTGCTTCTCCAGATCTTTATCTCCAATTTTAACCTCCTACTCTCTTAATGCCATTGAACTTGAACGAGTTTCCTCAGAAAGTTTCCAACATAAGACAAGTTTTAACTCTTTCCTCTCGCCGTGATAAAGCAGACTTAGATTTTTTTAACTCAATTCTAAATGGTTCTTTGGACGTTCCTGATCTCTTTTTTGCCATTCCTTTCAGAGTTCCTTCTCATTCTTCCAGAAAACAATCCCAATTTTATGTTTCAATTCACAAGATTTCTTATGGGCACAATCAGACTTTACATTGTATGCTAAGAGTTGCAAACAACCAATAGTCCTTAGGCCACTATTTCTACTTTACTTTTACTAAAATACTACTATGTTATATGTATACTCTGAATTATGGCTATCTAAATTATTTCTGTATTTAATTATGTAACTATAATCACACCTTACATTTGTAAACTATGTAAAATTGCCGTTTTGGAGTTTAATTCTCATTAATAATATAAAATAATTTACTATTATTTTTAACATGTGAAATATATTAAAGGCTA
Source organism: Macrosiphum euphorbiae (assembly GCA_949089665.1). NCBI lineage: Eukaryota > Metazoa > Arthropoda > Insecta > Hemiptera > Aphididae > Macrosiphum > Macrosiphum euphorbiae. The sequence continues at coordinate 155,637,794 of CARXXK010000001.1, read as the reverse complement.
TTTGCCTTTTAAAATTTGTATTGATTTTTGAACACAATTCTGCACTGTAGTACCATATTGTTTAAATTTGAATACTATAATAACAGTTTATAGACAGTTTTTAAGGTATAATTATAATATAGTAATAAGTAATAACGTAAAAACACAACAATTAACACTCAATGTAATATTTATTTTTGGATTATTCACTTTTTCATAGAATTTTTTTCTGGATTATATATTTTATACTACATTGAACTGAATAAATAATAATATATAATTATTCAACTGGTGGTACTCCCAATTCTTCATCAGTCCATTCTGAGGAATCAGGATATGGAAAATCTCCCTATAAATCAGGTATAAAAACATATTATAAAATAATAACATGTCATGTTAGAAATACATACAAGCAAATGCTCAGGTTCAGAGTAACATTTATACAAAACAAATGCCAAAACTATTCCCATTGAAACGTCGGCAATAGTGTTATTCCTCTTATCTTTTGCGGTAAATGGTATTTGGTCACGATAGTGGAAATCATAGTTTAAATCTAATACATAGCTAAAACAAATCAGTAAAATATATACATAATTTGAATTATAAGTCTCATTAGATAGTCTAAGACGGTGCTACACTGGCATGCATTGTCTCTAACTTACAACTCATAACATAGCAAATTGTAAGCTCTAAATAATCTATTTAAGTGATTAATATTGGAGCGAATTGGCCTATAATCAAATTTATAAGTAAGAATATTATCTAGTGAACCTGATTGTTTTTTTTTAGGTTTTAATTTTAAAGCAAGTCATGAGTATCTTAAAATTGTAAATTGCTTGTACATTTTAAAATACTCATAACTTGCTTTAAAATTAAAGCCAAAAAAAAAACCTATCAGGTTCACTAGATAATATTCTTACTTCTAAATTTGAGTATAAGTCAATTCGCTCCAATATTAATCATATCAGAGTTAAATGGATTATTCAGAATGTGCAATTTGCCATGATAAGCGTTTGTAAGATGGAGACAGCGCTTCAGAGCCGTGCTAAGGGGGTGGCAAATTGGGCAAGTGCCCTAGGCCGGTCAAACTTGTAACATTTTAAAGGGTGGCAAATGTTTAAATAGGTATGTTTATTAAGGGCACCAATGAAAGTTAGCACGGCACTGCGGGTGTAGTATCCTCTTAAGAATAATAATTAAATATTACGATTTTTTATGTTTTTAATAAGTTGTAATTATTTTACTTGTCTCAACGGTATTAAGCACATAATACATTTTTTATTCTTTAAAACTGATAAAAACAAAGTAACATAATATTTAGTCATTTGGAGATCATATTATCAATATTATCAATATATTATCCATAAATAATATTGATAAATTAAAATATTACTCATTCTAAACAAAATAGGTAGTTTTAAGGAAGATTTTGGCTACAAGACCACCTAAAACCACCTATATAGGTTGTCTTGAGGCTTGCCAGGTAGATATTTTTTACGAATCCTACGTGTTACAGTGGTTAGTAAAATTAAGGTTGTACGTACTCGGAGTTCAGAGATTCTCTTGGAGCTACCGACTTGGTCCGGGCTGACGACACATGCAGAGGTCGAATCTGTTTTAATAAGCACACATTCCTAGGAACGGTTTTTTTTAGCAAACTTAAGCCGCTCATAGTTTCGGGTGATGAATGTCAATGGTCAGACACGTATAAATTTCAGATAACGAGAAACAAACTTACAACGCAGTATCTCCGCCCGTTCTAGATTCTATGATTTGTACCGACTGTACTTGGTCAGTGGCCAGTACCACAGAAATATACTATACTTATTTTACCTGAAGTCAGTCGTTATAGTCCACCTCGGTAAAGTCGGTCTCTAGCTCTCGCCTCTCTGGTCTACCTTCGTACCATCTTATCAATAAATTGGTTAACCGATTAAAAAATTTTTAAACAGCTGTGAATGAAAAAGCGTGCAAGTACTTTGTTATCTATAGTTCACTCGTGTTGCGTCTATGATCATGAGAGAAACCGAGTTATTCTGTATTTTTGTGATCAGACGACCAGCATCAGTTGCCGTCTTTATTCGTGGTCTTGATAAACCAGTAAACTACTGTGAAACCAGCTATCTCTTATTAACATAGTAACATTCAAGTGGTTCAACTAATTTTACTAGACGGCAGACACTAATGAGTTATGATTAAAAAGTAAATTAGTAAATTCTAGAACCTAAAACTCGTAAAATAATTTTCCATGTCCTCCTTATCGACATCAGAATCGGTTTTGGTGAAAGAACTATTTGTTTCATCCAAAACACCCGTCCAGGTAATTATATATTATAATTTATATTTTATAGTAGGCATGTACATTGTACAAGGTGCTAAAGTACTAGGTAGTTAATATGTAGTCTTAAAGAAGATTATTGCAAACACCATTGCTTGACGGTCAAATATTAGTTTGATGTATACAAATCTACAAATTATTCACTTAATGAAATATTGTATATTTGTGCCAGTGTTAAATATCCCTCTTTAGTCGCATTACTGTCAATACTGTTTAATTTTGTGCAAGCCATAGTTGTAAACTTGTAACTGATGTGTTCATACAACATTTATTGTTATAGTAAAGTTATCATTATTTACTCGTTGAAATTGTGTGTACATAATATATCTTAATATAATAAATTAGTGTACATTTAAAATACCTAATACATCTGAATAAAACAAAGTCATGTTTATCATTATTTTTGCATTACATTTATCTATTAATTTCAAAATTATAAATTTTTACATATTTGGCTTTAGTTATTAAATTTAAAATTTTTTAGTGTCATTTAACACGAGCTGCCAAACATCTAGAATTAGATAATTCAGTTTTAATATTAAACGGTCTTGGAAAAGCCATCAACACAACAATTGATGTTGCATTAAAGCTTCAGGAAAAATTTCACAACACAATCAAATTGGATATACAAACTTCTACTGCTGATATAAAAGGTAAGAGAACCAATATGTTGTATGGAAAGTTTAAGTTATATTTTGTATGGTACTTACTTGGTCATCTCATGCATAATAATATACTCTGTTCAGTGAGAGAACATACCGATTCTCTATTGAAACCGCGGTTAACCTATGACAGGGTGCATGCTATGAAATGGGAGAAGAACTGAGTGTTGTTGGCCCCAGTGACGGCGTGAACTATTTTATTTTATGAGGCAAGTATAAATGCTGGACCACCACCACCTAAATTTTATCACACAGACCCGTGGGGGCTTTGCCCCCACACCCCTAATTCACAATTCTACAACGATAATATTTTTTTGAAAAAATAAAAATAATACGGTCAATGGGGGGGGGCTTCAGCCCTTTAGCCCCCCCCCCCCTGCGAACGCCACTGGCCTGTGGTACTGTAGGGGAGGGTACTGTACTGCCGTGCTAAGCGAAAACAGGATAACTCCATTTTTCGTAAAAATGAGATTTTTGTTACTATAGGTAAAATATTTGGGGCACCTGTAGGTATTTGTCATGCCCGGGTGTGAGATGGCGGCACTTATTCTCCGTGACTTGCCCAAAGAAAATTGCGGCCCGCGACCAAGGAATCGAGCTGGCACCGGCTGCGTCGCGACCGACGCCTTAGACCACTCGGCCACTCCGTCCCCTTGACCATATTTCATATGTGGTTTTTAATATCCGTACCCGGGGGGGTACCACCACCTAATTGGTCGTGAGGCAATTGCCTCATGAAACACCCTATCACGCCGCCACTGGTTGGCCCTAGGCGTGTTATCTCGCTGAACAGAGTATACTTATTCTATATTGCTTTAAATAATTTTTTATTTTAGATATTTTGGAGCCACTAAATGAAGATGATGATTATGAAGCAAGAACACGTTCACTATCTTCTATACATATAAAAATAACTAAATAAAATGTTGTTCGCGTTGCAAGAGTTGGTGAGATGGTTGGGGCTGACGGTCTTCGAAATGTTGGTGCATCTTATTGCCCTGTTGATTTTTACAGTTTTTTTGGCACTACGATTAGATGATGTCGCTTTTACATCAACTATACCAGGTTCCTATGATATATGGATAGTGTTTTCGCCATTATTTGTAGCAGACGCGCTATGCACATACTTTAATGTCATTGTTTTGATACGTCTCTACATTGAAGGTCACATCAAAGAAGCTGTTACAAGAACTGTATGGTCATCAGCCTTATTGTTTGTGTGGTCTTTATTTAAAGTGTTACTTTGCAGAAGACTAGCAGGACTTTCAAATCTGGATTATTCAGAAATTATGTCGCCCATATTCATTGTGTTACAACTTATTGCCATACGTGCGTGTCAGCTACACTAAAAATATAAAATATATGCCCTTGTAAATTTAAATTATAAATAAACAATTTTTTTTACTTTACTCTTGTTGTTGTTTTTTGATAAATCGTAATACTATATTTTGATATAATATTATACTGAAAGTCCCACTGTATTTCTACTTTTTAGTTATGGGGCAATAGAATTTTTTAAGAACTTCACTATTATAATTTATTCATAAAACCCACTTTTATTATTTTATTATTGTATGTTTAAAAATAATTTTAAATAACATGCACAATATTATTTTAGGAACTTGAAAATATGTTGGCAGTTTTCGACTTTGATCAGACAATAGTTGATGGCAATTCTGATATCGTTGCTATTGATTTAATAAGTCCTACCAATCTTGTTCCAAACAGAAAAGATTTTCCAAATAATTGGACTCAATATATGCAACAAGTATTTGATATAATAAAAACTATTGAAATTCCAGCTGAACAAATAATAGATGTTGTATCTTTAATGAGGCCCAATGATGGTATGCCAAAATTAATGAGAGCGCTTTATGAAAACAATGTTGATATTATAGTGGCATCTGATTCAAATTCATTGTTTATTCACAACTGGTTAAAACACAATAAGTTGTCGGATATAGTTTCATGCATTTATACAAATCCAGCAACAATTTCAGATAGTGTTATTAAAATTGAACCTTATGCTGTTCAAAACAAATGCAATTTTTGTACTACAAATATGTGTAAAGGAGCTATTATGAAGGAACATGCATTGAATACAAATAAAAAATATGATAAAATATTATATTTTGGAGATGGTCAAAATGACTTATGCCCAGTTTTGAAATTGACTAAAAATGATATTGCCTTTCCAAGGTTGGGTTACATTTTGGAAAACTTGCTGAAGTCTCATATTACACCAGCAAAAGTAATGCCATGGTGTACAGGTGAAAATATTTATGAGTTCTTAAAGTCTTCTAAGTTAATTTCAGCTTAAATCAATATGTAAGATTGTTTTCTAATAATTATTAGCTTAGCTAACTCTAACAAATATTTATTATGTTGTATAAATTGTAAAATATATTGTGATAACATTATTAAGATATTTACAACTTTTTATTATGTATTTTAAATAAGATGTAAAATACTGTATTTGTTCAGAAATACAACTATTTGTCAATAAATATTTTCAAACTAAGAACCATAAAAATTAAAAATATATTATTTTTAGAAATAATAAATATACCTGTGTTCAATGTTATTTCAATAGTCTAGAGCAGTGGTCTCCAACCTATATTTTTTTTTACGACGGACTGAATCTAAAATACGCTACAGATAGATTATTTAATGGAGATAAAATTTTTCTATTAAATAAATTAAGCTGATCACTGATCACATAAAATATTCAGTGGCAGATATGTTATTTACCAGACTACCTCAATATTAGAGGATATTTTATTTTAGTTTCTTCAATGAACAAATTATTTTTGCAATCATGGTAATAGATTGTTTTATTAAAATTATTTTTACTTTTCTTATGCATAAATTGAGTGAACCTAACTGCTCTTTCTGTAACAATATAAGCTTAAATTATAATAATTTGTTTAAACTACCTGAATACATTAATGTGATGTATAATATATTTGTTAGGTAAACAGTTTAAAATAGATTACTTAATAAAACATTATCTATTGATTGGTAAACAAATCAAATATATGTAATATATATATATATATACAGTAAATTCTAGGTAACTCAAACCTTAATAACTTGAAATTCTTGACATCTCAAACAAATAAAATTCCCATCAATTAACAATAACACTTAGGGCCATTCTTACAATGTCTGGTTAAATGTCGGTTAACTTTAACCAGACACTGTTAGAGTGGCCCTTAATGTTTAATTAATTTTGTTAACTCGAAAACTAATTGGACAAGTTTTCGATATCTGTAATTTTCTTATTTAAATTTAATATCATAAATATGAAGCTTATCATCGTGATTTGTTAACTCAACCATTACAGTTAAATATTGGTTAGTCGAACCTAGATAACTCGATATACAACTTTATGTCGGTAGAATATAATTTAGGTTTAGTTCTTTGCCGTCTGTTTGTTTAATTGTGCACCATGTGTCAGTTTTGTCACAATGTTTTAAACAAGTAAAATCATTACCATTAGGTTATTATGCAAATAAAAAATCCTAGATGATCTCTGAAAATTGGTTGCTAAAAAACGGAAGATGTTACTTTTTATCGATACTTGTACAGTACAACAATATAACTTTGACATTTAATGTTATTCAAGTCCAATTTTTACCTCCCAATGTCTGTATTACGGCCATTAGACCAAAGCATAATTAATAACTATAAAATATATTTTAAAAATGAATGAATAATTTTTAAACATTGTGATAACTCACTATTTTTAGTAAGTTAAATTTTTTTTTTTTTGCTTCCGTAAACTTCGAGTTCCAAGAATCGACTGAATAATAATAAAAAAAAAAAACAAAATTTAAATTTAAATTGAAAAATGTATTCATTATTATCTACCAATAAAAGTACCAAATTTTAACAATAAATTCAACACAAAAAGTGAATAATAATGGTTTATCAAACTAATTTTTAAATAATATATTATTTGATTCTTCAATCAAGATGGCGGCGTAGCAGTTCTAACCAGTACAGCTAAAAATAAAATAATAATCATTAATTACTATTAAAATTAATTTTGAGTAAGTATGATACAATTATTATACCAGAATTGTATTATGAATTTCCAAAACACCTATGGTGAATTCAGAAAAGAGGGAACTATGGCAATAAATAAATAACTTCTGTGTCTGTTATAGTAAAATCTCATATAAAATTATAAGAATTTTTCAACCTAAAACCTACATTTTTTTTATCAATAGATTAAAAAAATATATCATTTTGAAAACAGATTAAAATTACAATTTACATAAAAAAAAAAATATAACCACAATATTTTAAAAATACTTATTTTTAAGAATAAAACAGTTTGTTTATAACTATTGTAAATAGTTTATAAATATTGTATGACATATGTGTTCTCATATGAAAATGTGCCATACCTATTATAACATAATATGGGTAATTGAGAACACAGGTGGATACACACCTAAACAGCTAAATGTAAAAGTTTTAATGTTTTTCATAAATCGGTTTAGATATATGCTAGTATATAGTGATATGAATGTAGTTTAAATATTTTAACATATTTTTAATACATTTAGAGCTATTTATGTAATCTTTAAATACGTTATTATATCATTGTATTATATGTAAATTGTATTTATTTTAGTAAATTTTGTAACAAAAATATAAATATATTGTATCAATTTTAATTTTGCGACTATACAAGATGTTGATTTGATATATTTATAATTTATTCTATATTATTTGTTAGTTGGTAAGATAAATTTATATACATTTAAGGATAGAAATACCAAAATGTCAAAATAATAAACAATGTTTGGTTTCAAAACAGAAATATTACATTTTAATAGGTAATGTTAAACATAAAATATTTTTTTATTTTTTATTAAATATAAAGTTTTACTGATAGTGTTTTTATCCAAACTTACTTATAAGCAATATACAGTTGGAATAAAAATTATAATGAAGTAGAAAGGTGTGTTTCAAATTAATAAATGAAAAATAATTTTTACTTACAGTGTGGTCTTGGTATTCGTAGAGCTTCATTATCATTAATTTTTACTTCATAGTTTTGATCTCTGTGTGTATATTCAACAATTAATACTTTATCTTCTCCAATACACGGGTCATAAAATCCAGGTAACTGACACTAAAAAATATTTTAGACAAAATTGTATATTATGGGTTGGTATCAGTTTTGATTAAATAATGTAGTTTCATAGAATGATATAATATTAAATAATTTGTCGTTGTCATTTAAAAAGTGACCAAGTGAACATTCTTGCAATTTTTTTTAAAATTTAAATTTTATATAACAAAATTATATATTATTTTATCATATTAAAATTTTTTTCACTTTGTCACTTTTTTCATGTTGGCAATTATGTTGTAATTTTAACATGCAAAAATGGACCAAGTACAATAATTAAATAATCATGAAGTACCTAATATAAATTTAAAATTTAAATCAAAATCAACAATCGGTTGTCAGTAGCATCTAACATGTTCCATATTTACCTATGAGAGATAATCTCTACATGCAACAAATAATATAAAATGCTCAATAATTCAATTTTTAATAATGTATATGTAAATGACAAAATACATGATCAAATAAACTTTAAAATTGTATGTAATTAATTATATAATGAATATTTAATGTGTTTTGGTGATTAAAACACATAAAAACTATTGACAAAAATTCTCACAATAGACCCAACTAAGTATAAAAAATTCAAGCGAACAACAAAAGGTTTAAAAAAACAAGTTAAAGCTATTATTCTACATTTAAGACTCTGTCAAACAAAAAGCGTTATTAAAATGTCGCGTTATTCAAGCGCGTGAAAGCACCACACCGACAAGCCATTTACAGCTTTAACAAGTGTTATAACGCGTTTAACAGAGCCTTTACTTGTTTTAGTATTGATTCATTAAAAATATCAATATTGGAGAAAAGTTAAATGGTAAAATGTTATGAATAATTTATTGAGTTTATATTAATGTAAACAGAATAAAAATAATTTGTTATTTTAATGGTCTAACATTATTTATTAATAAATATTTCAATAATTACTTTTGTAGTGGAGTGAAGTATTAATTGTGAATCCTTAACTAAACACTGTAATGGGACTGTTACATCAATAATATTTGGTTGTAATGTATCGTTATTATCAAATGATTCCCCAGATTGGTTTATTAGTTCAGCATTACCATACTTAGCAAATACAATAATTAATCCACGTTTTTCAGTCTCTTCCCTCACTATTCTTTCCATTGTAGCCATCATCAAATTGATAGCCGACAGTGCTTCTTGACGCAGTTCTGCCATTCTAAAACCATAAGTATAATAAATATGAATTTTAAAAACAAAGTCATAATTTTACATCCAACCTTTTTTTATTAATTTCACGTTGTTTGTTAATTTCTCTATTTTTATAATCCTTCATTATTGGATCCAAAATAACATTTTTTGCTACAAACCAGGAAACAATAGGTACAAAAGTCGCATAAAATATTGGAGGTGTAATTACATCATGACTTAGAAGAATTGGAAAAATATATGTTTGACTAGCTCTTACAAACCTAAGATCAAATTAAATAGAAACATTTACTAGATATAATAAATAATCATTCATATATTAATAAGCTTATAGTTTACTTTATTTTAAGAGTAACTCCATTTATTACATCAATTTGGACAGTAGCTGCGAATGTGTTAAGTTTAGATACTTTTTTTTCTACACCATATTCAAGTTTTGAATTCAAGACACCAGCTCTAAAAATATAAGAAAAAAACTAATATACATTGTAAATTGTATTAATTTGATGTATGTTTATACCTTGCATAAATTCTTAGTAACAAGTCTTGTTCGATAAATTTCCAAGTATATAACATACTTATAGCCGGAGCAAGACCAATTTCTAGCTTACACATACAGTAACTTCTTTCAGTATTATGCTCTACTTCAGTTGATAAGCTAGTATGTTTAATTGATGTTAAACGGCCGCCAAGAGATATATAACCAGTAGTTCGGGCTCCTAAACTTGTGCCTAACAATACTCGGCCAACAGGTTTTAACATGCCACTTGATAAATCATTTAAGCTTCCTTCAACTGTTCCAAATATTGTTTTTGTTATCATTCTAAAGTCAATATTATGTATAATAAGCAGCATCAAAATAATTATAAATAAAATATAGTTACTTGAAAATTTTAGCACCCACATGTAGGCCATTTCCAGCAGTAACATCATACTTAACCCATCCATTGGTACTCAAAAGTCTCTTATAGCTACTAGATACTAAAGTTATTTAAAATAAGTAAGTTACTAGATCTGTTTATATATATATATATACATAATATTTTATTAAAAATATATAAATTTGATTGTATACCTGAACCTGAACGCGATGATAAATTTCCACTAAGCACAATTGTGTCACGTAAAGTAATTGGTGCTTCAGTAGACATTGACATAGTCATTGACGATACCTCAATGGTAGGTATATAAAAATAACTATCGTCTCTAAATTAATAAACTAGTTAGTCAATTCATTTATTTGGAGTGTAAGCAAGACATTACTCATTATCAAAATCTAAGTATTGGTTGGGTTCAAAGATATCAGTAGCATCAATTTTAGCAGTAAATACACCTCTAGCATTTGTTCGAAGTCGTAACATTCTTTCTTCTCGATCCCTGACAGAGAATTAAGTTGATAATGTTATGTTCATTGTTATATTTATCTTTATGTTTTCTACCTTGCTAAAGCTTCGTATTCTTCTCGAATTTCTTGTGGGGTTTTTGTTCGATGGACAATTTCCCATCCTTCAGTTTTTAAGCCTTTTACCCCGACACAGTCGTAGATTGCCCTTTGATGTGGGTCTTTCAAAACTAAAAAAATACACATTTAAAAAACAAAATAAAACAAAAACCTTCACAATGGTGATATACCTTCATAAGCCTTTTGAGTTTTATTGAATAATACTTCAGCCTGTTTTTTTTTGTTTTCCTCCACATGTTTATCGGGATGATAGATCTTACTCAATCGTCGATAAGCATACGTAATCTCTTCTGGTGTTGCCTAGAATTTTCAGTATTACAATTATAGTGAAATCTTTAGTAAAAAGCTGCAAAATATATGTGTATTTATCATTGACTAACAGACTTGGGCAGGTTCAATACTGAGTAATAGTCTTCTTCAAGAAAATCGTTTTCCGAATTGGAATCCATGATAGTCACGATTAAAGACTGTAATACAAACAACACTAACGTTGTCCAATAATATCAACAATCATATTTTGAAAACGATGTTAGATCCATTTGCGTAATAGTTTACTTAAGAAACAAAACAATCATGAAAAATAATAATAAACTCAAAATCTGTATTATAACTTATTACATATTATGTAAATTTTTTTTTTAAAATGATAACAGTTTTCCAATCGTTTCTATTCGGTCTTGACGTGCTTAAGGTTATCATGGAACAATAAAAATAATAATTTATGTGGACAATATATTCTTTAGTTCCGCGAAACATTTATTCCAACCATCTTTTGCTCTAAAAAAGTTCGGAACAAATAACTTTTAAAGCAATTAAAATTTTAAGGAAAAAGTGGTTGAAATAAATGTTTTTTGGAACAAATAATTATTGGAAGAAAGTTTAATGGAAAGAAGGTCATCATAATTATAAGGTCTTTGATTGAAATAATATAATACAATTTTAGCGGAACAAATGGAACAAAACGATTTTGGGAACTATTATTCATTACTTGACACCACTTTTTCTAGCCACTTTTTTTTTGGACTTCAATTTTTTGACGAAAATAATGATGGTGAAATCAGAATTTGGGGCTCGGACTTAGTTTTGAAGTTCTAACTAATCGAAGTTTTAACTTCTTACTGCTGGCCGCGTAGTCACCCGATCTCTAAAATCTATGAACAAAATATGCTTTTGTTAATAAGTTATCATCATGACAACGAAAACCGGAAAACATTACAAAAATAGGTCAGAAAAAAAAAAAACTAATATTATGTTAAAATTTAAAAAAAAAACCCTAGAGTTTATAGTATAGAAAATACTAATTCAAACAATCGGTTAAAATTTCAAATATCTATAGGTACCTACCTACGCAGTTAATGGTTATACGATTTTGATTTAACGAAAAAGCAAAATCAATTTCATTGATAACTGATTTTGAGTAAAAATTCCGGTATTTTTGCTTGGCCCTATGAATAGTTTTTCTCAACGCTTTTGAAAACTCCTGGGAATTTTCCATTTTTACGTCCTTATGTATTATAATTGTTTATAAAGTATCCAAAGCCGTATCCAGAAATTTTTGTATTGATTTTAAAATATGATGTGTGTTTTTTATATTTATCTTTTTCTTCTTTTTGTGGCTGTATACGCGATAATTGGTCGAAATTATGTTTCGATTTTTAACTTCAGTATCTTGTCAATGGGAAAGTTAATCTAGATATTGCATTGGGGAGGTCAAAATGTCCAGTAATTTTCAAAAGTGCAGAGAAAAACAAAAAAATTAAAGAAAACCGGGAATTTTTATACAAAATTGGTTTGTTACAACGCCATGTAATATAACTTTTCCCGATATGTTTTAGAACGTACATGTAACCCTCAAAACATAATTTGGGGTGTTTTTTATTGGAATTCCATTATTGTATGTAAAAATGTAAAATATGATACATGGTTATAAATTATAATGTTAATACAACTCTGGAGATAGATGTGTGAAAGTTATGTGACTGAAAGAAGTTTATAAAACAGTTAATATCCCAAAAACTGGGAATTTCCTTCAGTAGAATGCCAACAAATGCTTAAATTAAATAAAAACATGGTATTTTGTGAGTAAACTTACCTACATATTATCTTGAAATCAATTGATTTATGCCTTACACCTAGATATGTATAATGTTTAATGTATTGATCTAGGTATATATACAAAGTGTTCACGCTAAGAGGTACCACTCTGAATATCTCAGATGGGTGACATTGTATTGAAATGGGTTTTTCGGGAGGTGATAGGGAGCACTTAAATACATATTTTTAGACCAGTTTCCAATTTTTAGCTCACTCGGTACATGCGCAAGCGCAATATATGACTATTACTTTTTTTAAAGGGCAACTCCAGTAATTTTCTTTCTGCAGGTTCGGGTAGAGTATTTTTTTTTTAACATTTATTGTATAAAAAGTTTATTTCTATTTTAAAAACTGACCGAAGGCGTCGGTTGCGACGCTCACCGTCGCCGGTTCGAGGTCGGCTACTATCTGCCATGCCAGGGTGCGGGATGACGGCCTCTCTCTCCAGACACCGTGACTGCCAAAAAAAAATGCCGCCCGTAGCCGACGGTGCTCGTCGCTATCGACGCCTTAGTCAGCTCGGCCACTCCATCCCCCATTAAACATTTATTTGGCACTTATTGTATTATTTCCAGTGGTTATAAATGAAAATTGCATTTAACACATATTATGCATAAATCCAATTTTTGACTTACCTACTCTAACTTGGTCAGTTTTGAAAATAGAAAAAACTTTTAATACAATAAATGTTTAAAAAAAATACTCTACCCGAACCTGCAGAAAAAAACTGGGGTTGCCCTTTAAAAAAAAGTAAGTCGTATTGCGCATACGCGTACCTACCGAGTGAGCTAAAAATTGGAAACTGGTCTGAAAATATGTATTTAAGTGCTCCTTATCACCTCCAGAAAAACCCATTTCAATACAATGTCACCCATCTGAGATATTCAGCGGTACCTCTTAACGTGAACACACTGTATACTTTGTACGGGGTGATTTTTTTTTAAATGTATGAAAGACATATATAATATATTAAGTACCATTAATTTGCTTTATATATTTATTAATTTTGTTTTACTTTTTTTGATGTGAAAATATCTTATTTCCTTGGGTTATTTTTCCAGTATATTTTTTTTCAGTGGATTTTTTTAATACATTCAAATAAACATACCTACATCATAATTTATGCCACGCCATAGTTAGAGAAAAATAATAATATATATAATAGATATAAACATTCATCACTTAAGGTGACTATGTATTTTCGATATTTTTTAAATTGTATATAATATAAACAACTTATGAGCAACCCCTTGTGGCTTGTATTCAATTTTCCAACTTTTTGACCAAGCAATAAAAAATATCGACAGACAGGTATAAAGTATAAAAAGCTACATAAAATCAAAAATATCGTAATATGTCTAAAGCAGCTCAAAAAGTAGACGGTATCTACTATTATTTTTTTTCCAATTACCTTATATTTATACTTGATAATTGATATCAAATTGGTATTGTGTAAAAATTCCCCTTTTCCCTTAATTTTTTGTTTCTTTTTCCCAATTATTTATTTATTTTATTAATTTATTAAATAATATTTATTCTTAAGATTACTCTAGACCCGCATGTATTGTCTCCGTCTTACAAATGTACAACATACCAAAAACTGTTTTGGGGTGGAAAGAACCTGTAACGTATGTTACATCATTACGTTTATTTTATAAGCATCATAATATGCACATTAGGCATATTATGTGCTGACTATAATAATATATTAAGCCCCTCCGGTTTAGGTGACACATATATATTTTATGATTGTAAGGCTCTGGCCAATATCCCTATGTAAGAGAATACCAGTTCTCCGCGAGTCCATCACGTGCACCTGAACTCCGTACAATCCTACATTTTTGGTAACTTTGTTCGTAAATTGTAAGTTATAATACATAATTTGTTTATATTAATAATAATTTAGATCAATCGTTATTTATTTGTAATATTAAGATCCTAATACCATTCGTGCTCCCGAGCTACGGTAAAAATATATTCAAAAGAATTAATTTCTTCTCTGAATATCTTATATTTAACGGGCCATCCCCGACCACGTTACATATTGGTGGAGGTGCCGAAGCTCTTAAGTAGTTGAAGTTACAGATATTTACGATTGGTTTAGATTTTTATTTTGTTATTAGTTATTAAGTTTGGTTAATTGAAGCATAGGAAAATAATAAAATTAAAGTGTAGCCGTGTTAAGAATAATTGAGATTTTTTTTTATTATTTAAGATTAATGATATACATGATATATATTAAGTATTAAGAATAAGAGTAAAAGAATTGAAAGAATTACGGGATTAGAAAATTTATGTATAGGTACCTTATAATTTTAATTTTAATTTAATTTTTTTTTTGGATATTTACGAGATTTTGTGTTCTAAGAATAGGAGTAAATTACATATAGGGGTTATGTTATCAGAGAAATTATATAGTAAAAATAAAAATTAGGTAATTGAATTTTATTTGGATAGTTACGAGATTTTAAGTTTTAAGAATAGGAGTAAATTACATATAGGGGTTATGTTATCAGAGAAATTATATAGTAAAAATAAAAATTAGGTAATTGAATTTTATTTGGATAGTTACGAGATTTTAAGTTTTAAGAATAGGAGTAAATTACATATTAGTACATAATAGAGAAATTATAAGACAATTATTTTATTGTAAGTGAACATATTAAGCAATGTTGCGATAAATAAAAGTATTTAATGGACAACAAGTTTTACATAAAACGTAACGTGAACAACCAAATAACAAAAGTGGATAGAACAAATATATTATATCTGAATGAAACTTTTAATTCCGAAATAAACGAAATTAATCTAATAAATTTATTACGGCAAATCGAAGAAGTCGATTTAGGTAACTATTTTTCAAATTCCAGGTTTGGAAAGATACCTCTGTCAGCAAAACTTGTTCAAAAATTTACACTGTGCTCTCTATACGTAGTTGAGACTTTAGAAAAGGAAGATTTTAACCAATTACTAGCACAAAAGAAATTTGAATTTATAATTTCCCAGCGAACAGTTGCGTGGATAAATTTATTAAATAAATCGGAAATAGTGGGTTTCTTAGAATTTTGTAATATACATAGTGACATTTCATCGACAATTAATGAATTAAGAAATCTTGCAAAATCAGCATTAAAAAGTTTTAGGAACGACGAAGACGACGCTGAGGATAGCTTAAACGAAACAGAATTAACTTTTACAGAGGACAATTTACAAAATAGTGATCAAAATTTATTGAACGTAACTGTTGTTGAAGACGATTCTAATAAAAAAAAAACTGAACCAGAAAATATAGATATTAAAAAAAATATATTAACAGCAGATCCTATAAATTTCAAGGTAGAAACCCACAATAATACTTTGGGTGAACAGATCAACACTAAGAATATTATTGAAAAAAATTCAAAAAAATCTTTCAAAAATAAACAAAGTATAAAAATGGCGTTTAACCATAAACCCGATATTTTCTCAGGAAAAGAAAACGAGGATATTGATAAATTCATAAAAAAATTTGAACTTATAGCTGTCGTGAACGAATGGAACGACGAACACAAAGTAATTATTCTACAACTATATCTTAAGGACTCAGCAGAAGATTTTTTTGAACAACTAAAATCAAAAAACGAAAATATAACATGGAACGAAGTCAAAAGTGAATTAATAACAGAATTTACATTAGTAGGAAATAAACACTTACTAAGGGCAAAATTGGAAAATCAGAAACTAGCAAAAGGAGAAACATATAAAGAATTCATAATTAAAATAGTAGGCATATGTTATAAAATAAACAAGAATATGACCGAAGAAGAAATATGTGAACACATTCTAAAAGGAGTACCCAAAGAAACCTTTCAGTTAATAAGGTTAGCAGATAATACATCGATCGCAAGCATCAAAAAAACTCTAGAGAAACTAGAAGTAACAAATCTATTGAGAACGGAGGACAAGGTAAATGGAGAAGTAGAGAAATTGACTAGAGAAATGGAGGTTTTAAAAAATCATATAAGTCAAATTAAAGTTGGACAAACCCAAAATAACATTCCCAATAATATCAACAATTATCAGAACGAAGAGCAAACTAGCTATAACAATGGATTCAGCTTTTATAATAGAAATCAACACTACCAACCACCTATATTTAATAATCAAAATGAATATTATCAAAATAATCCAAGACCAAACTTTTATCCGAATTACAACTATCTCACACATAATAACCAGATGACAAACACCCAGTTTCCTAGACCAAACTTTTATCAAAATTATAATTATAATAATACAAATAATAACCAATTAGCCAACACACTACGCCCTACACAAAGTAATCAGGCAACAATTCCCCATACTAATTATAATTATTTAAATCAACAAGGGCCACCGATATGTTTTCTGTGTGGAATTCCGGGACACATAAAGAGAAACTGTAATACCTTTGTACAAAAAAACTAATAGTTCCGCAGGAAACTGGGTCTGCACAGGAACACCAATACATTACCAGTAAGATACCTTTAAATATCGTCAAAAATACAAATAATACCATTTATACTTATTATGATAATAAAAAAGAAAAAATCAAAATAGAAATACAAGGAAAAATAAATGACCAAACTACTACGTTATTATTAGATACAGGGGCGAGCGTAACTGTTATAAACAAAAATACTATTAAATGTAATAAATTAACTTCCGAAAGCGAACTCTACCTTGAGACGGCGAACAATTCTAAACTAAACATTCTAGGAACAACTGTGGCTCAGATAAAAATAGGAACGATAGTAATAAATCATAAAATAATAATAGTTGACAATCTATGTACACCAGTAATAATAGGATTGGACATAATGAAAAAAATTAACACAATTTTAGATTTAAAAAATAATTTAGTAACGTTTAATTATAAGGGAACTGAAGTAAAATTAAAAATAGAGCAGGAAGACAAACCAAGAAATACCTTTCAAGACACAAACAATATTACACAAAATAAGCAAAAAAATAATTTTCAACAATTTCTATTACAAAATTCAGAAACGTATAGAACCAAATGTAGATACCATGACATTATAGGTAATATATTCACTGAACAAATAAATGATGCCATTGCACATTGTGTCAGTAAAGACTTCAAAATGAAGGCAGGGATTGCACAACAATTTAAAGAAAGATTCGAAGATGTTGACGTATTAAAAGCACAGAATAAAAAACCTAAAGAAATAGCATTTTTAAAGAAAAATAAACAATGGATTTTATATTTAATAACAAAAGACGCATATAATGATAAACCCACCTATGAAGACATTTTTAACACACTACAAAATTTAAAACAGTTTTGCATAAATCAGTCAATACATAATTTGGGATTACCCAAGGTTTGTTCGGGGTTAGATAAAAAAGAATGGGACTTAATTTCAAAAATGATTAAATTCACGTTTCAAAATACAGATATTACAATAAGAATTTATAAATTAGACTCCCGAACATAAAATAGAATGCAAGTCAATAGCAACAACTCCGGAAAAAAATGATTCATCAACAATAAATATAAAATACGACGGAGTGGATATTACACAAAACGGATTTGATGAGTTAACACATTATGTAGAACAAGAATTTGAAAACATGAATGAACATTTTGCTGACACAATATTACCTCAGACAATATTACAAAACACACTCGTAAAAAATAACGAAAACAATAAAACAATATGTAACATAACAAATTTAATAGATAATAAAAAAATTGAATTTGATATTAACCCTGAATTGGAAACAAATCAACAAGTAAAACTAAAAAATATATTGATAAGATTCGCGGATTGTTTTGCGCAACATGACATGGACCTAGGATCCATTGATATTGGAGATATACCAATACCCACATTAACTGATGACCCAGTAAATCTACCACCATATAGATTGGCATTATGCGAACAAAATGAGTTACAAAGACAAGTCAACGGACTTTTAAAAGCAGGTTTAATTATACCATCTAATTCAGCATATGCTAGCCCAGCATTTTTAGTTAATAAGGCGGATAAGACAAAAAGATTAGTAATCGACTATAGACAAATAAACAAACAAGTACCTCATCAGAATTTCCCAATCACAAATATACAAACAATATTCGATTGTCTAGAAGGGTCGAAATATTTCAACATAATGGATATGCAGCAGGGATTTCTGAACATTCTACTGGGTAAAACAGACCGATATAAATTAGCATTTATCACCCCATTTGGATTATATGAGTGGACAAGATTTCCATTTGGATATAAAAACTCTCCAAGACAGTTTTCTAAAGCTGTGACTACTGCTCTCTCGGTATTCGTTTAGTATGTGACCTACAGAGTTAAAATCGAGTTTAGTATGTGACCTACCAAGACGATTATCTATATTATGTACGGGTACTGATCTATTAACAGGTAAGATGAATTTTTGAAATTTAAGTAAAATACAAAAAGTGTATTTCTAAAAATATAATTTAAATAAAATAAAACTCTTTTATAACAACATAATTTTATGAAATCTATTGAATAGTTTTGACATACCTATTGCTGTTATAGGTACCTATGTGTCTTCATTCATTTTGTTTAACTCATTTTGACATTGTTAAATGTAATCCTGTATTATTTTATATTTGTATATTGTATTACTAATATATTAGTTAAATAATTATTAACATAATTTTATGATTTTTAATTTAACTGTTTTTAAATTAATTAATGGTCCTGTGGATCATATACTAAATGAATACCCAATACGGTAGGTCACGCGGTCTGGTAGGTCACATACTAAACGAATACCGCTCTCTCTGGACTACTTTATTTGGGCACCATTAATTATGTAGACGATATCGTAAATTATGCAAAAACATTTGAAGAGCTACTTATAATTTTAGAAAAACTATTAGAACGAATTAGAAAAACAGGGTTTAAATTGAAACCAAAAAAATGTAAATTTGGATATTTTGAGTTGAAAATACTAGGGCAAATCGTTAATCAATATGGAGTCAAGCCAAATGAGGAGGGATTGGCAGCGATAAATAAATTTCCTATTCCAGAAAATATAAAACAAACAAGAAGTTTTTTAGGTTTATGTAATTTTTTTAGAAAGTTCATACCAAGATACGCTGAAATTGTAGCGCCTATAACCGATTTAACTAGAGGCCACTTCGAATCAAAAAAATCTCCGGTAAAATGGCTAAATAAACACACAGAAACGTTTAAAATACTTAAAGAAAAGTTAACAAACCCACCATTGTTAAAACATTTCAGCCCAAACCTACCAATAGTCGTATGGACCGATGCGAGTAAAATAGGAATTGCAAGTGTTTTATTACAAAAGGACGAAGGTGACGAATTATTACATCCCGTATCATACATTTCTCGACGTGTCACTGCTACTGAGGAGAAATATAGTGCAATTGAACTAGAATTATTAGCAATAGTATATGCGCTCGAAACCTTTAGACCATATGTATATGGCACACACATAGAGATATGGACAGACCATGCTCCGTTAAAATATTTAGACAATATTAAATCACTATCAACAAGAATTCAGAGACTAAAAAGTAAAATTATAGACTACGACATAACAATTAAATATAGGAAAGGACTCTTAAATCAAGTATGCGATGCTGTGTCCCGAAATCCAGTGTTTGAACCACCCACTATAGAACAAGAAATACAAAAGGATAATGAACTGACAATTTGCACAGTAAAAACCATTAATATACACCTGGAACAATTACGTGATGATACATATGCAAATATTATTAAAGCAATACAGAACCCAGAACTTTCAGCCCATATATGGATAAGAAAATCAAAAAATTATTTTATAAATGAAAACCAAATACTCATGTATAAACATTTAGCTAAGGGGCAATCTATAAATTTAATAGCATTACCAGACAACCGTAAAAATGAAATTTTAAACGATTTCCATGATCACCCCTTATCAGGACACTTAGGCATAGACAAGACATACAATAAAATTATTCAACGATATTTTTGGCCCACTATATATAAAGACGTACGCAAATATGTAACATCATGCATTAGTTGTCAAAAAAGGAAATCGGATAAAAAAGCGACCTATGGTCAAATGCTAACATCACCAAAAATTATTGGTATACCATTTCAACGATTTACAATAGATTATATTGGGCCAATTAATCCACCAAGCAATGGCAACTCATATATTTTGGTAGGAACTTGCGCAACTACAAAATGCGCTATAGCAAAATCATACCAAAACGCTGACGCAAGGTCTACAGTCGCATATTTAATAGATATAATTTTACAATTCGGAGCAATAGGCGAAATACACTCTGACCGAGGCTTACATTTTGCAAATAAATTGGTGAAAGACTTACTAAAAGCGCTAAATATAAATAACACATATTCAATTGCATACCGTCCACAGAGCCAAGGCCAGACAGAAAAGTTCAACGGGACTTTGATAGATATGATTAGCCACTTTGTACAGGAACAACCAAATAAATGGAGTCTATACTTAAAATATGTACTATTTGCGTATAACACAGCAATTAATGATACAACGAAAAACACACCGTTTTACCTATTACACGGATATAATCCAAAATCCATATTTGATCACAACTTTATAAGTACAGAAACATCCCCCGAAATTTTACTGGAATTAGAAAAATTAAAAAATATTCGAGACGAACTCCCAAAATTATTAGCGGACAGATATTTAAAAAATAAAAAACATTATGACTCAAATAAGGTACAGGTAAAATTTAAATTAAACGAAAAAGTACTGATTAAAGACGAAAATAGAAAATCTAAATTTGCTTACAGGTACAACGGCCCGTTTAAAATAATGAAGCAAGTATCGGATGTAACTATTATGTAGTAGAAATAATTAAAAATGGACAGTTAGTAAACGAATACAAACATGTTAGTCAGTTAAAAAAATATAAAGAACGTTAAATAATGCATTAGAATAATTGTAATTATAGTATAAAATGTATATAATAAATATAACGTATAATAAATGTGGCAAAAGAAATAAAATTATTATCGAATATGCTTGCCTAATGAAAACATACAAAATGTTTTTATTACAACACATAAAAATGTGAATTTGAATTTTACTTGGTAAATATATATTAAGAATACCATGTATATACATTTTTTAAATGAGACACGTAAAATTAAGAAGGTAAACACAAGCAAATGTTGAATTGCAATATTCGAAATAGTCTACGAAGTACTTATAAAATAGTAGCTCAGTAAATCAAAAATCAGCAAAATAAAATAGATACTAAAAGGAAATACAATAAGAATATCATACCTCAATTAAGTTATGTACAGCAAGCACAATTACAACAGTTTTAATTTTTTCTAGCACATTATCAAATTTTGTTACCCGTATAACATTCTAACGATTTTCAGTGCGTAAAAAATCTTACGATATCACTTTACCTCCATGTTTAGTAATTAATTAATACATTTAAGAATAAGGTGTCGAGATAGAATAGTGCAATAAGATTAATATTATTAAATAATCATTTATGTACTTTTATTTTTTAGCATAAGGATAAATTAATTTTTTTATTTGACCATAACAACCACAAAAAAAGTGTAAGCAAAAAAAAGAGTGAGAAAGTTTACAAATTTAGGCGACTATAACCGAACCATAAACCTCGAATCCAAGACATATTATGGTGGTTCAATCCAGTGGCGTGGCGACAAGACTTTTATGTAGGGGCGAATACATTTTTTTGATACCCAGTTATAGGTTTATAGGTACCCAATTATATACCTATATATTTTGTTCATGGTGTTCTTACTGTTCTTAGTGTTCATACCTATTCAATATCACCACTGGGTGACCTACCCACCTACCCACCATTGAATATTACTAGGGGCGGTTGCCCCAAAAAATAGCCTTCGCAACGCCACTGGTTCAATCAAGACCGTTCACGACGCCGAGGTTATACCGGTACAGCGTGCACCTATCCAAGGACAGACCACGATAACAGACCTCCCTGTTTCAGTACTGGTCGAGGCCTTGAGGCAGGGGCGGAGTGGCCGGTCTGGAAATGGGAATTTTCCAGATGGCCTGGACCATACTATGGCCTGGTGGCCTGGCCATTGTGTTAGATTTTTTTTTTTTAAATTTAATTTAATTTACAAAATATTAGTTAATGCTAAATGCGTCAAAAATTTGTTTCTATTAAATTATTGTATTACAAATATTATTAATGCAATAATAGTACATTATAATAGCCTCGTTAAATCGTATACTCTTACGAGAAAGCTTCGGATATAGAATTACAAAATATTTGGTACATAAAATATATAGACATCAAATAAAATCAAAGCAATATAATATTTATATAGGTCGGTTATTTTTATAATAAAACACCCAAATACTATGTAGTCTCGGTTCAATCCAACAGAACTAATTACCTACTAAGAAATTATAAATTACTGATTCGGCGCATTTCCGCCTGTTGAAACCTGCAAGTTGTTTATCTATACATTGTAGGACTGTTGAGTGGCGACGAATATAGCAATGCCAAATGGATAATAATAACTAATAATACCATTGAATATAAATACTACTAATGTCTAATACTAGTATTTTGTATTTATAATAATCAATGATAATACATATTAATTTTGTATTATTGGTCACTTTATTTTGGTCATTGTTATTTTTAAAGAGATTCAGAGAAATATGGACAACACAATTCAAGTTAGTGATGAGTTTATCCTTAAAATGAATAATGAGATACAAAAAAGAATAGATGAATCTAGTGAAGATCTAGAGATTGAAATGATTCAGAGTAAATTTGAAGTCAAACGTGTGACTAAGAAAAGAAAAATGGCAAATTATGAAAGCAACAATGAACCAATTGTAGAAGAAAAAAAATTTACCATAGAAATTTACAACAGAGTGTTAGACACTATTATTGAAAGCATGAATAATGATAATAAATAAAAATGATAATGATTTGTTGATTGACCTATCTTTATTATCTCCATTAAATTTCAGTTTATTAAAAAGTGGACTGAAATAAAAAACAACCTATCTGATGAACTATTTAATTTTGGAAAATCGTGGCATTTTTTAAAAAAATCTGTTGATGAGGACTATAATAAACAATCATATGGAAGTGACTCTGAAAATGAAGACCTAGAGAGTACAGATGTTGTGAAACAGTGTAACAAGTCTTGTAAAAACTGTGTAATATATTGTTATATAATGTTTTAATTAAATATAATTTATTTGCAAATGCTTACCCGACATTAACCATAGCATATCAATACATTTTATCCCTCCCTGTTACGCAGGCGCGTAGCTAGAAATTTCAAAGGGTGGGGGGGTGTTATTCAAACTTAAGAGGACGCTAAGACGCGTGTGTTGTCTCTGTCTTACACATGCACGACATAACAAATTGTCGTTCACTATTTTCAATAGTGAGCTGTTAGTTTTGATACTAGAGTGAATCGACATATTATCAAACTTTTAGGTACCTAAGAACATTATCTGGGTCTTAGCTTGGGCGATATTTTTCGATACTTTCACTTTTGAGAAAAATAAGTGTATGGAAATATTAAAAATGCTCATATCTCGCTTGAAAATTATTTATTATACAAACGTATTACAACTTACCAGTGAATAGATAATAGTTTAGAATAATAGTTCTCTTATATAATATTATTATCAATAAAAAAAAAATGAATACATTTTTAAATTAACTTAATGTGTCGACTTTTTGAGGCTAGTGTATCGATTATTTCGTCTGTGGTTACGACTAAATCTCGATGAATATTTATAACAGCATTCAAGCGATTTTCACCAGTTGTATTTCTTAGATATGTTTTCAAGCGTCTTAATGAGGAAAAAGATGTTTCATTGCTTGCAGTTGTTACAGGTAAAGTAATCAATACTTGTAAAAGTCGATAAACAGTAGGAAATATGTCTTCGTTGCTGTCAAAGAAGGCTTCGGTAGCATTTTTAGGATTTTTATTTTTTATATGTTCATACCATATTGCAAACTCACCAATTGCAGATATTTCATCAGCTTCAATATCTGAAGAATATGTCTTAAGAAGTTCTTTAAATTCGGTCTCATTTTTTTCATTTGCATTTATTAAACAAGTAAATTGTTTTAATAGTGATTTATGGTTCAAAAATCTGTCATTTAGTTGCTCACAGAAATGATCCAAAAAAGGTATAAAAATCAAAATCCTAAAATAGACTTCCGGTGATTCTGTTGAAATGCTAAAACGATTTGTTCGGTTTATAGCTAGTCGAGGTATTGAAATTGTAATCCCCAATGATAGTTGATACCATAGACTATAGAGTAACACTCTAATGATGAAGTTGTAAACAAGTTGTAAATACTCTGCATTAAAAGATATCTTGTATCGTACATGAAACGAGTCAACGAATCAATGATAAACTGACACAGAATGGTCTAAAATAATAATTATCTAATTCCGTGTGCCCGTGTCCCGGTTTAAATTATAAAACATAGTACACCACGGTTGAGGGGGGGTGTTATTACACCTGTAACACCCCCCCTGGCTACGCGCCTGCTGTTACGCAAGTTGCTTGTGAAAAGTCATTTTCAACATTGAAGTATATTTTAAAAAACAGGCAGAGAAATTCAATGACCAATGAACATCTTGAGTCTTTTATGCTAATGGCCATTGAAAATAAAATGGAAAAACATAATAATATTATCATAAATGTTGTGTTGCAGTTGGTGAGAAATCTAAGCTTTTATCTAAACTATTATTATGAATGTATAAATATTTTTTATTATATTGTTTATAATGTATGTATTTATCTATTACTTATTACCTTATACCTACTATACCTACTATACCTAAACAATTAAAACACAATGAATAATTATTAATATTTCGTTGGTTTCAACTATTAAAAAATACCTACTAATTTTATATTTCAGAGTTTCAGGTATTAGTACTTAGTGGTATATTAATATAATGTGTTAGAAGACAGAAGTTAAAAAAAATAGCAAGAAAGTGATTGAAATACTTTTATAATACTGAAAGTAGTTTTGAAATAGGTAAATAGAAAAACCAAATTCGAGCCCAGCGAGAAAAAAAATTTTGGTGGGTGGCCTGGATAAATTTTAAACTCCCGGCCTGGATTTTGTTCCCACTCCGCCCCTGCCTTGAGGGACCGATGACATCCAAACGACGGAACGGGTGAGGAATAATTTCGGAACACTAATATCGTACATGAGTATGATGTGGATTTATATTGTAAATTTATTATAAGGCATAGGTATATCATATAAAAAAAAAAAGAGCGTGTGAAAACATGCGTTAGGCGTATATATACAAATGTAGAAAAAGGGTTCACATAAAAAATATTATTATAAAAAATAAAAATGGTAGTAAAAAACTGGTTGAAATTTTACAATGACACTACCACATCATTGACACTTCAAAATTTTACGTAGATTTGATTTTCATTATATACATATACGATGATCGTCAAAAACTGATGAATCAAGAAAAAATTGATATAGTGCTCTCGCCACTCAAAAATACAATTAATATATTATTATCATGAGTGTTATCACATTGATAAGCCCGAGCAAAACAGAACTAAATTTAATAACTAAACATAAAGATATAATATATCATATGCGGCGAAATGTCCGGGTCCGCATATTATATGTATAATTAATGCAGACATGCAGTGTATGTATACATATATAATGTAAATATCATTTATCACGTATTCACACCAAAACAGTGGTAAATCTACAAAATCAGGTACAATTTCAATCAATTTAAATAAAACTAACCAATGATATATTTTATTAAATTAAAAAAAAAAAAGGGATGTATTGTTTAAATGAAACATGATTTATATTGTTATTTTTTTTTATATAGTAGGTATATTTAAAATGTTCAAAAAAGGGAGGGGGGTAATGTAACGTATGTTACATCATTACGTTTATTTTATAAGCATCATAATATGCACATTAGGCATATTATGTGCTGACTATAATAATATATTAAGCCCCTCCGGTTTAGGTGACACATATATATTTTATGATTGTAAG
Source organism: Macrosiphum euphorbiae (assembly GCA_949089665.1). NCBI lineage: Eukaryota > Metazoa > Arthropoda > Insecta > Hemiptera > Aphididae > Macrosiphum > Macrosiphum euphorbiae. Next base: position 155,610,851 of record CARXXK010000001.1, on the reverse strand, counting down.
GCTCCGGCCAATATCCCTATGTAAGAGAATACCAGTTCTCCGCGAGTCCATCACGTGCACCTGAACTCCGTACAATCCTACATTTTTGGTAACTTTGTTCGTAAATTGTAAGTTATAATACATAATTTGTTTATATTAATAATAATTTAGATCAATCGTTATTTATTTGTAATATTAAGATCCTAATACCATTCGTGCTCCCGAGCTACGGTAAAAATATATTCAAAAGAATTAATTTCTTCTCTGAATATCTTATATTTAACGGGCCATCCCCGACCACGTTACAAACCGAAAAGGCTAAATTCATAACTAAGAAATGAGATTTTCACCACATAAAAAGGAGAGCTTTGGCTGTGCAACGTTGTTTTTATTTTTTTGATATCATTTATGTGAAAAAAGTTTTTCAAGTTTGAAAAACATTAACAATAATGGTTTTTGAAACAGTAAGAACTTTTTTCATATAAGTGATTTAGTGATATCAAAAAAATAAAAACAACGTTGCACAGCCAAAGTTCTCCTTTTTACGTTAAATCTTGTTTCTTAGCTATGACTGTCAGACTGTAGCCTTCTCAGTTCTTTCCCGAGCAAAACAGTTTTTTCTATGTTGTACATTTGTAAGACGAAGACAACATATGCGGGTGTAGAGTCCTCTTAAGAAATAATTTGTACCTATCTTTCAAATAGTCAAATGTACCAACTCTGCTCACTGCTCATAATCTAAAATTACAATATTTATTATATTCATTCACCACGTCAAATTCAATATGATAAGCAGAATTATATACATTTAACTGAACGAAATTGGCAACAATAATTCTGGGGGGCTAAATGGCTAATATTAACACTTTTGAGGGGGAGGGAGTTAAGCCCCCCTTAGATACACCATACGCCCATGTCGTTGGAACAAATATTTCTTGGAATAAATAAGCGATGGAAGTACGGAACAATAAAATTGGTGTTTCTCGGAACCAATCCATAAATAAAAATGTAAATGTCTATGTAACAAATAGACTTTGGAACAACGGTATTGTGGAACAAATGTTGGTGACCCGCGGTGACATACCTATTCGCTATTCAGACAGCGGCGCAATCACAGATAATAAAATTCCGGATATGAAATTATACTGTATATATATAATTCTTGGGACGCAATCGTCTGGCGGCGTGGAGCCGCGGTGGAGACCTTGAGATGCAGTTCCTTCCGCAGTTCCGCTGCGGTTTGTTATCAATGTTATCTCGTTTCGAAACTTTGTGAAGTTATTTTGCCAGTCAATAGTCAATACCACTACCACTATAACTACTTACAATGCCATAATAACAATATACGTATTATTTATTATTGTTGTAGTGATTTTTGTAATAATTCTCGTTGTAAGCTCTTAACAGTTTTTTTTTCGCTTTTCGCACGCCTCGTTTGAATAGCGTTCATTTTATTTATTATTGTAAAAATAATACTCTACTCACCGTCCTAACAATTGTCACCAAACACACGGTCCCACAGGTACTTTGTTTTTCGCGTCTTGCAATAATTTCCTACTTAATTATGCGTACCTGTTGTGCGAGACGATTGTTCCGTCGTTGTTGTTATGATGGTCATCTCCAATGAAGGACACACGCACATTAATATTCCAAATGTGTAGGAAATCGTTTCTGGTTCACGCATTATTCCGATCAATTTGACAAAGCCACCAAAACACCTTCTGTTGGCTATGAGATTATGTAAGTACCTATTACCCATGATAAACATTTTATAAGAAATAAAACGAAAACTGCCCTAGAAAATAATTTCTAGTTCCATTAAGTGTTGTTGCGATTGTTAAAGTTTTTATTTTTAAAATTCTTTTTGCAGTACTTGAAGTAAAAAGTTGAATTTTTGCACATTGTGCTTCTGCAGTAATTCTTCACAATGTCCAGAAGGTTAGACATACTTTTTCACTTATCCGTTGTTATTTATTTATTTTTTTGTTCTATTATTACTTAAAATTTTAATCAGATGGTTCCACTCTCATTTAAATGGCATGGAAACTCAACGAATACTTTTAGATGAAGGCGTCGAAGGATCATTTTTGGTTCGGAAATCATATAGCAGGAAAGGTCAATTTGTCTTATCTGTTAGGTAAATTCAGATATAAAGTATTTTTATTTTTGTTTCATTTTTGAGATCATGAATTATTTAATTTTTTGTCTTAGGCATGGCAATAAGGTTAACCATATAAAAATTCATAATGATGGTGAGCTTTTTGATCTCAATGGTGGTGAAAAATTTAAAACCCTAACAAATCTCGTTGAACATTATATGACACATCCAAGGGTACTAAAAGAACAAGGTGGTATACCATTACCTTTATTAATACCGATTGGTTCACCCGAGCCAACCAATGAAAGATGGTTTCATGGTCAAATGTCAAGAAAAGAAGCAGAGTATTTGATTTTAGAAAAAGGACGCCCTGGTAGCTATTTAGTACGAGAATCGCAATCTGATCCTGGAAATTATGTATTGACCGTTAATATTGATAATAAAGCGGCTGAAATTAAAATTAGATTTAATGTAAGTATTAAAATGTAATAATTTGTATGTAAAATACTTTAAAATTGTGCATCATTAACAGAGTAAATTATATTGGTTATATTAATAATTATTTATATTTAGCACAAAAATTGAAAAATAAAAATAATATTTAATTAACTTAATTATTTTTATCATAAAAATTGATTTGATATTATTTACAAATGTATACTAAAGCAATATTTAATCTACTAACTGTTGTTTTAGACGTTTTAGTCACTTTAGAAAAATGAATAATTATAATATAGTATTTTTTTATAACTGTATTAAAAATATAATCCTATAAAATGTTTAGGGAGAAAAGTATGATATAGGTGGTGGAGAAGAATTCTTGTCACTAAATGATTTGATGAAATACTACAGCTTCAATCCAATGGTTGATCATACTGGATCTGTAATGCATTTGATGAATCCAGTAAATGTAACAAGAATAAGTATTGCAGGAATCGTTGATCGTGTATTTAAACTGGAGGTGAGTTATATTATGATTGTGCTTTAATCTCTTGAGCGTTGTACTCATTTTACTTAGGAGGCAAACTATTAATTTCTTTCATTTCAAATATTATTTTGTTTGAATACAGATAAGTTTTCATATTTCAAATTTTTAGTATTAAACATGTTTCTTTTAGATTATTTTAACATATGTTAAAATTTTAATATTATTCTTATTAAAATAATTTTGTAACTATGGTTACCAAAAAGTTAGACTATGTTCACGCAGAATTGTTTTTTTATCGTATACAATGATTTATCATTGAATTCAAATTTAACACACCCATCACTGTGACCTACTCAATGTAGGGTTACTATATGTCCTGGTTTTGCCAATACTGTATCAGTTTTGAATAAAGTGTTTCAGAATGCTCAGTTTTCCCAGGATTAAACTTCATTAATTAAGTTAATAATTTATCTTTTACTAAACATTTCTAGTAGAAAACATTGTTTTATTTATTACGATAAAATAATCAAGTTTTTTTTCTATTGGTCCAATATAAATCTAAGTCAGCAATAAATTTGCTTTTGATTGACATTTACTGATCAACTAAAGTATTTGAAAGTGCTATAAGAATATGTAGATAATACAGATAATTTTCCCTTTCCTTAAGTCATTATAAACTATAATTACAATAATTTTGAAAAAGCCACAATTCCAGATCAATAATAATAGTTATTTTGTCAGTCCTTCATTAATTACTGGTTTTATAATTTCTGGCAATAATAATATTATATAGTCGAAATATAATAAACATAGATATAACCATATAGCCATATAGGTATATGGGTATGTTAAATTTCCATGGAAATTATGTTAAAAATAAGAAAAAAGGACTAAATTGATTTTTTTAATAATGATAAATAATAAATATTTGTTAATCTTATGTTATAGCATCAAAAATATCATCATTATGCTTTTGGTGGGTTTTGGGAAGAATTTGATGTTTTACAACAATGGGAATTAAAACGAGAATCAACAAAAGATGTTGGTTTTTTAACTGAAAATAAATCCAAGAATCGATATGGCAACATTTTACCATGTATGTTAATAACTACCTAATAATAAGTTATAATAATGATTTGATTACTTTTATTTGTAACTGTTTTAGATGACCATTCTAGAATTATATTAAAATGTTGTGATAAAAGTTTACCAGGTGCAGACTATATCAATGCAAACATGATCAAAGTAATTATTTTACCTTTTTTCAAATAGATTAAAAATAACAATACATTGATAATTTTTAAGCTTGAGCCATTTATTTTGGCTGAAAAATATGAAACACGTAATTACATTGTCACTCAAGGTTGTCTACGTAATACAGTTGATGACTTTTGGCAAATGATATGGCAAGAAGATTCCCGCATAATTGTTATGATAACAAAATTATTTGAAAAGTCTAAAGTATGATCCATTAATATTGTTTAAATATTTATAAGCTATAAGAAACAATTTTTAATTTTTAGGAGAAATGTATGAAGTATTGGCCAGATCTAGGTCAATCATGTGAGTACAGCAAAATCACTGTTGAAAATCTTGGAGAGTATGCCCACCAACAAGATATGGTTGTGAGAATGTTTAATATTAGTCTTTCAAATTACAGACATAGAAGAGTACTTCAATACCATTATACGGTAATGAATATTACATGTTGTTTATACTTTGAATAAATGCTGATGACCTACTACTAATAATATGTAATTTAAATTTTGTGTGGTAGAGGCTTTTATAAGTTATTTTACATTAAGAGGTTAACTTTTTTGTTTTAAAAGAATATAGATTAGTGATTCTCAACTTGTGTATGTGAACCATGTCAATCACCAATTGATTACTTAGGGTCCCTTACAAGTCATTATACCATTTGTTTATATGTAAGAAAAATACTCCAATAAAAAAATTGAATTAGATATTCAATATTTGGGTGTTGTCACTTAAAGAATGAGAACGACTGCTATGGATTTTATCTTTGTAACATTGTTACTTAAATTATTACTTTTCAAAAATCAATAATTTTTGTCAGGGGTGGCCGGATCATGGAGTTCCTTCTGATGCGGGGTCGCTTCTAGACTTACAGTTTGTAGTTAATGCTCGCCAGTTTGAAATAGAAGCTCATTCAGATGTTACACACCCTCTAACTGTACATTGTAGTGCTGGAATTGGGAGAACTGGTACATTTGTTGTTCTTGACATTCTTATTGGTCTAATAAACCGAAAAGGTATGTGTTAAGACATATAAATAACTGCAAAATGTATTATGATTATTTATTTATGTTAGGTCTTGATTGTGAGTTGGATATCCAACGCACCACTCATCTGGTAAGATCATTTCGCCCAGGACTTGTACAAACTGAAGCACAATATCAGTTCATATATACAGCTATAAATCACTATGTACAATCAGTATGTTCAAGAATATCAGCTGAAAAGGTTAATAATTAATAAATAACTTGGTTTTCTATTGTTGAACAAAAATATGAGTTTTTAACTTCTTAATTTTATTTTATTTAGAAAATTGAGATGTTTGGTCGTGAATACTTGAACATAAAGTATACAGATGAACTAGCAACAGTTGTAGGTGAAGAAAATGTGCCAACCTTAAACCCTTGTACAGCTCAAAGGGTCTTAAAAAATGCTATTTCATGCAATACCTATCCTACTACCGATTCGCCTTTAGTTTCTCCTACTCTAGACAAATCAAATGTAGTTGAACTCCTGGGTTATGACCCGGGAAAACCGAATAATCCATCACAGGCCATAGTGACTAATACAGATTCATGTCCTAATTCACCTACTTCTAACGTGTAAGTGTATTTAAATATAATTATTGAAATGCGTTACCTATATTTTGGTGCTAAAATTTAACTTTTTACTCAATAGAAAAATAGTATAGAATTCTTTAATATTAAACTATTAACTATTTAAGAAATTTGATTGCCCAAGTATAAGGATTTAGAATATAACTGTGTATAGTAATAATTCAACTTAAATCAAATATTAATTTAGTTTTATTTTTAAAAGCTAGAACATGTGTGAAGATATTAAGTTTTATTATTAATATTTTTTTTTTATTTAAAACAAAATTTTAAAAAAAAGTAGTTTTTATTGTATATAATCTAAAAACATTATTAAAGTTATTCAATATTAATAATATTATTCAATTAAATTGTTTTTTGCCATAAATTTTTATTATATTTCTTATTCAATTTGATAAGTGTACGTATCAGTGGCGGCTCGAGTATATGTGCTCAAGTGCACGTGCACTACCTACCCAAACTCAAGAAAAATTGAAAACATAAATCATAATAATACAACTAAGTACTAAGTGTTATTAAGATTATATTTAAAAATAAACAAACATAAATAATAATATAATATTTGGATTGGGTTATTTCGATGGCCAAACAGCCAGGCAGTTGTCCGTAGCGGAATAGTATCGGTGTGTATTATAGTGGTGCAGTAGTGCACACAATCGCCGTGCTCATTTGTACAATGTAAAAATTATAATAAGTCGAAACACGCAACCCGCGTTATAATGAAAATGATGTGCACATAACCAATTGAATTATTTTCGGTGTCGCCGCTCTATTGCGCGTCGGCATAGGCATTCTAATTTATTTATACTATCTTTCGTTTATTATATTCCGATTATCAGCTGATAAATAATGTCGGTCGATCTTTATCGAAAATTCAAAACAACAATCGTGTTTCTGTTTAAAAATCTGAACAAAGTAAAAGCTTATTGGTGAAATGTGAATAACTAAAATTTGTAAGCAATTATTTAATACAATTTATAATATATAATATATATAATATTGGTTATATTTTTTTTGTATGTGCACTACTTCATTAAAAACCCACGAGCCACCACTGGTACATACATCTGTAAAATGTAGCTGTTGAGCATATTTTTTTTTTCAATTTGTATTGACTTCCATCAATAATATTAACATGACCATTAATAATTAATTTTTTTAAAATTTTAACAGATTAATAGATTATTAATATTATTGTACCTTTTAGAAAAATGTGGATGTATTATCATTAATTATCTGTGATGTGGCAAAGGCTCTTTCTTGAGCCCTGTGCCTCATCCAAAATCGGTAGGTGGGTATACAGTGGTCACCGCTTATTGGACTCACGGTTAATTAACTCATTCGCCTATTAGACTCAAAACGGCTGATCCCGATTCACACATAAACTAACACACAGCTAAAAATTTGTCTATTCGACTCACACACCGGTTAATAGGGTCATTTTTTTAATTGCGTAAAGCTAGATTTTTATTTTTATACATACATACCTTGAATCTCAATACATATTTTTAAGTTTTTATCAAAGACTAATTTATTTTATTTTTAATTGCGTACCTATAGCTAGATTTTTATTTTTATACACACATACCTTGAATCTCAATACATATTTTTAAGTTTTTAAGTTTTTAAAAAATTTTTGATTCATTCGCCTTATTGACTCATTTGGTTAATCGACTCAAATTGTCGGGTCCCAAAGTGAGTCCAATAAGCGGTGACTACTGTATTACGAGATGGTGGGATGCGTAAAACGGTAGATCAGTGAGTTTTAGGTAATTAACTAATAACTAATAAAAAAGCATTACATTTACCTTATGATATATGTATACAAGTGTAGATTATAGTCTACTTCTAGTAATGACTCGTGATAATATACCTAACAAATAGTAAGTTATGTTTATGTCCTAGCCTATTTTGGTAACAATCTGTATTTAATATCTTCAATTACATATTATAATCTATTTAGTCTATATTTGGCACATTCTAGGGAGCATAATAATGTTTTCCATTTTCAACACGTTTGTGTTTTATGCGATTTCTGTAGTCTGGATGAATGCATTGAGTGCAATGAAGTATTAAAACAAATAAAGTGAATATATTCAAAATATTAAAAATTACCTATTAAGTTACTGTATATAATTGAATGATAAATTCAGTTGGAATAATAAAAAAAAAAAACTAAAATAAGGGGGTGTTGGTAATTTATTCAGGCTACTATATATTATAGTTTTACATGAATTTGTCCACAAGCGACAACTCGCAAGCTATTTCCCTATTATTTTTTAATATTAATGTTATAACTTGTTCTAAACTTTTAAGTATTTACATTTTGATTTATATTTTAATAACAAGGTTTTTGTTTCTGTTATAGATTTGAATTACATTCCTACCAAAATATTACATCACCTTTACCATCAAGTGAATGCGATATTGGACCTCCACCAATGGAAGCTCCACCCCCACCCCCGGAGTCTCTTTTCTATGATATTAATGAGACAATATAATTTTAACTTTACTCCTGTCTAAATGTCTCCTGTCTAAACAATTATTTTAAATTTCATTACATTTTCATCAACCATTGTATCTCATATTATTTATTTAATAATACATTCATTTTTAATTAACACACCATTTTTAAATGTTAATTTGATTATGAATATTGATATCTTAATTAACAAAAATGTAGTTTACTAAACATTCCTGGTTTTGGGCCAATTTAGATAAATAACCGCTAAATATTGACTGTTAAATTTTATATAATTAAAGTTTGGCTACCATAGTTACAAGCCAATTCAGATTGTTAAACTAATTAATTTATTGTTACTCATATTCTTGTATTATTTATTTTTATTGTTAATAAATATAGAAACATTATTGTAAAATGTTATTACTTATATCATTATTAAGTTTTTAAATAATAAATTAATATAATTTCAATTTTTATTAATTTTACTTTGTTTATTATTTTTATGTTCAAAAAGTTATTTATTATTTAAAAATAAATGATTATTTTTTTTAATTAGATAAAATATTTTATTTTAAATATCAACAAAATAGAGATGAGAATATTGTAAGAACTGTATACATTCATGTTCATGGAATCGCTGTCAGCACTCATTTCTATTTGACAATTAAATATATATTTATCAATTTATACTTTAAACATACTGTGAAATTGTGGTGGATTGACTACGATTAACACAAAAACTAGTCCTCAATACTTTAGGTCGTAGCTGAAATTAATTGGATACTTCAAACAATTTATTGAATTAAATAAAATATTTACCAATAAAACTTATAGAATTAACCAATATATTTATATTTATCAGTCGGTAATAAAAAAATAAACATATGTATTACATCAACCATGAGATATAAATTCTATCATAGAATACATACAAATTTCCTTAAAAGCAAAGTATTAATAAATACTTCTAAAATACATTATTTTTCAACAAACATTTAAAGTTGTGATTGATTACATCATAAAAATATAATATTAAAATACCCTGTATACATTATTAAGTTGTGAACAAATGTTATATTTGAGAATTAGTTATGAATATGTATTAATAAATATTCCCATATTATTTTGGAGTTAATTTCAACCTATGTTTAACATTAAATTTAAAACAACAACAAATATTAAATTAATTATAACACCATTTTGTTACCCCCCTTTCCTCAATGGTTGGTTTTCTTTTATTGTGATTGAAGTTATAACGATTCTTCAGCTACTGATGTATAGTTATCTAAAACATTTAATATAAATAATATTTAATACATTTAAAACATTTATTTAAAAAGGACTTATTAAATAAGAAACACAGACTAGAGGAGATTGTACCCACATGTGTGGTTTTCATCTCAGTGCCGCCACTGCTTCATATTACTAACTCATAAGTTATAACATACTAAAATTTTAGTTCAGAAGTTTCAATTTTTAGCTTTAATATTATAGTGAACTATTACTAAACTACTGTGTTGTACATGTGGGTATGACATCCTCTTAGATTAAGGGGATTCAATACCGTGATTTTCTGTCTTTGTCTTACACATGTGTGACATAGGATTTTAGATGTGTTCTTTGCTAAACGTACCGATTGATATAGTGAAGCGATAAGAATTATGAAAACTGATTTGAATTTGTCATCAAGTCTACTTGAGATCGACCTCACATTTTTGATTTTTTAATTTTAACTTCTTCAAAAATTGTACTATGACAATATTTTAATTACTCTTTTTTAATATACCGTTTATAGGAATTTAGGGGGATAATATCAAAAATGTTGAAAAGTCGATCTCAAGTAGTCATAACAACCAATTAAAATCTGATTTTAGAATTATTATCGCATCAGATCAATTGGTACATTTGGCAAAGAACACATCTAAAATCCATGTAGCGCGCATGTTAGATAAAGACAGAAAATCACAGTATCGAACCCTCTAAACCAGTGGTTCTCAACCTTTTTACTACCCCGGACCACTTTGATAATATTTTATAGGTCGCGGACCACCTTAATTGTACGAAGACCTTTTTTTTGTTCATCAACAAGAATACACAAAATTAATCAAAACATGTTCATTTTTGTGTTCGCTTGCAATTGAAAGCCGAATCAATAATGTAGATACGAAACAAATTGGTGCGATAGTATACGGGTAATATAATATACAATAAAATTCCCAACACTATACTAAAAATAGTTCAGATAACAACACAATACGGACCGGCATCTCTTTAATCGCGGACCGGCACCGGTCCGCGGACCGGCGGTTGAGAACCACTGCTCTAAACTATAGTCTTCTTAACATTAATTTACCTTTTAATTCTACTTGGTCTTCAGTTTTAGAATTTGAATTATGTGATGATGATGGTGGATCCTCCACTTCTTCAATCGTGGGACCGGAATCATCTGAAACAGCAAAATGTATTAAATGTCTCAAGTAAACATAACTGAGCATATTATTTTAAGTCTTACTAATTATTAAATGGTTATGTTTATGCTCAGAATGTTCACTCTCATTTGTGTCTGAATCACTTTTTGATATTTCATCATTTATTTCTTCTATAGATTCAGTAGATGTAACACAGCCGTTTTGCGTTAATGCATTGTTGTCATAACTAATTGCCAACTGAGGTCTAGGCTTAAGAGATGGATTCCATTGAGAACAATATGCACATCTGTATGCTAAAATCAAACATTATTTTATTATAGCAATTTGACTTCTACTAACTACTAAATAATAAGTATACATAATACATTTGAATTTAGATTATAAAAAGAAAAATTAGATAGAACCAAACACAATTTTTGTATACAATGATAATACAGTGAAACCAGCATTTAACGATCTGTCGCCAACCACGGTACTATTAAAAGTGTCCATTATAGACATAATGCAGTATTTTTTTAATCAAATTCACATATGTATATATTTAATGGAAACCTTGTATTTTTATGCAAATCCCAATGTAAATATTAATACTTCTTCCATATAGGAAAACATATGCATAATTATAAATATATGGGATTAATGTTAGCAATAAAATGTTTATAACAGAATCAATATGTAAAATTCTGTTTCAATAATTTAAGACAACACCTATAACCATTGATGAGTATAATTTATAAAGATCATTATTCATACCTAAGAAGTCAAATTCTTCTTTACGAGCCATTCCATTATGAGAACCACATGTTCTACAAATTAATGCATATCGATTTTGAGGTCCATCACCAAGAACTTTATCAGCTAAACGATCAAATATTGTACGATCCCTTGAGAGTACTGGCCTTGGAAGAGCTAACCCTGAGTAAAATGGTTTTAATTTAATAATATAAAAAATATGTGACAGTACAACTAAATAATGCTCACTTGGCTTAAGTGCTGATGACATTATTGATGGTGGATGACCCATATCCGATGCCCTAACCAATGGTCTACCAGAAGAACCATAGGTTGGCCTATTGCTTGTAGACGGAAGTGCTCTTTGATTAATCTAAATCAAAAATACTATCTAACATAATGAATAAGAATAAAATGAAATTTAGATTTACTTACAAAGTTTTGAGAGGTCATGGATTGAAGTTGATGAGGAGCATATTTTTCTAAAATTTCTTTCGCTACTTTAAATGTTTCTTTTTCCATTACCTCATCAAGTAGTTTTTTCTTTACAGATTTTAATTCTATTAATTTTTTTTTATATGTTACTATTTTTCGATTATAATACCAAACATCAAATTTATAATAGTAAAGAGCTCTGAAACAATAACTGATATTAGAACCTAACATATATTTAAATTCTTTAAATTAAAGCTTACATGATTGGATATGCTGCAAAAACAGCCATGATATAGTTATTTTTGAACAGTTCATAAGGAATTATACCAAAATAAAAAAGTATATAAATAAATCCATACATGAGAGCTGAATGGAACACTATTTTATAATAATTTATCGGTGAAGTATTTGAAGTCATGTTTTCGATATACATAATTTCCTAAAACAATATTTTAACAGTATAATTATTTAATAAACAGACTAATGCATATTTTTAGTATTAAATTGCACTTAAACATACATCTTCTAATGATTCCAAAACTGCTTTTGTATCTTTTTTTTTCTATAAAAAAAAAATCATTTATCAAACATTAATATAATGCTATAAACCTTAAAATAAGAATAATATTTAAATTTCATATTTGTTTTTGTTATTCAAAAATATTTTAAACTTCTGTATTTTTTTTTTTTTTTAATAAGTACAGTAATACAGGTAGGAAATACAATAAATCATATTCAAAACAATTTAAATAATTCATATTTAATCATTTATTTTTATTCATAAACAAGAGGTATAAATCATTTTTAAAAATAATTAATAGGTACCAAGTCAATGGAATTATATGATGTTTTTGATTTTCATATTCATAATCAATTTATCATTGAAATGGTAACACATAATCATAATTAATTAATTGATTTACTAGACCAAAGTATATTTTTTAACTAGAATTTATGTGTTGCCAATGGGAAAAAATCGTAGAAACAACTAACATGTATCAACAGAATTTAATTGAAGAAAAAAAACACCTGTGGCCAAAAATTAAATATTTAACTTTGTATTAATGTATTAATTATACTTTGCCGTGCACATAAGAAATTATTAGTTATTATTATTATTATTATTATTATTTTTGCAATGCCTACATATGTATTACTATTAAGTTGGTCTATAACAGTAACATTGTAAATGTGTTTTATAATATTATTGCAGTTAAATATTTTCGAGACTTACTTTAAATCGCGCGAGTATGCTACCCATCATTGGCGCTCAAGTATTACACCAAAAACACCTTCTTGACATTGAACGTAAGACTTTTATTAGTTTTTTAAGGCCTGCGAGAACTGAGCTCATCCAGGCACTACGTCAGTCTGTTGCTATAAATATAGTCATATCGCAACCGCCAACCGTAATATGTCTTAGAAATTGACCAAAAAGCCAGACGACCAACAGCAGCAAAGCGCGATGAATAAATGGTCTGTGGACAACGAAAAAACTTAAGAGTAGGTAGTAATGAATATTGAATAATGAATAATGACGTTTATACCCGTATACGTTTATAGTCGATTTGGAACCAAAAAGCAAAATATGAAACCGTAAAATGATAAGGGCAACATATAACCACAGATTAAGTATTACGTCACGAATCACGATTAAAGATAGTGTGGACGGTATAGTATGGTTGCCCAACGAATATTGAAGAAAAGTGTCTACCGAAATGAATCTCCACAATCAGTATTTAACAGCTGGAGACTTCCGCACTAGCGCTTATTTTTTGTAGTGAATATAAATGCAGTCACGTACTGACGTCTCACGACAAATTAAATGGGTATGTCCTTATGTCAGCAACTTGTATAATATTTATAGTTCATACTATGAACTCTTGAAACGCATCGCAGTCTGTGATGCATTAATTATTTAGTGGAACTGTGAAGAGGGGCTGGGAAAATGCACCTTATTACTAGCAGAGTTAACGCATAAGAAAAATGTATTACTATAGTGAAATTAATACCCAAGGGGCAAGGGTTAGGACAAAGGTTAACTGTATAACTTATAAGCAGTAATATAAATATCACTTCGGTAATTCACCGCAGGTGATTATTTACAGTAAATTTTCAGTAGGAATATTTAACCCTTAACCCCGTCGGGGATATTTACCACCAGTAAAATTTCGATAGTGAATATTTACCCCTCCCCCCTGTAAAAATGCACTAATTCATAAATAAAAATCTTCAATTTTAATTTTTTTTTTTTCATTCTAAAAATGTCCTATAAGTACATAAGGATTAAGGACATAAGGTTGAGTAAGGTTCCTAGTAAGTTGTTATTATAGCAATTAAAAAAACATTTAAGAAAAATTGCCACAACTTTAGACTCAGTTTATTTTATTATTTTAAAGTTTTAAACAGTATTTTTCATCATAGTAAATAATTTAAGAATATTATAAAATCGTTATTTTTGTATGGCCCACGAACTCTTTTTTATTTGTGAATGTGTCCCGGGAAAAAGGTTGCCGACCAGTGATCTAACCTAGCCTCACTAACGGCATTGACCGATATTATTATTTAGATTTAAATTAATTCGATAACGGTAGCGCCACCTATCTACTGCCGCTAAATTATTTTTAACTCTGACGCATAACGCAACCGTAAAGAACGGTTCACAAAATCACAATTCACAACTACTCAATTTCCTAGTATAAAGCTGCCATATACGATTTACTATGATGATTGATGAGGGGAAAAGCGTAAAGCTCAGATTCCCCAAAAATGTTTGGGCTAGTTGTGCCACTAAATAGGAAAAAATATGGTCGGCCTAACATTTTTTGACTTACCAATTAAGGGTCCTGCTAGTGTGTCTTTAATAAGGAGCAATATTTAGGAAATAAATGCCGCGTATGGCATTTGTGTTAGTCGTCAAAAGTGGTAGTCTCACTTTGTTTTACACTGTGTTAAACCAATTTTAGTACTTTTGGTAACCTCCCCTCCCCGCAACCAAATTAAGCCCCGGAACCAACACTGGTCATCAATGATGATTAGTGTGACTGTGTGAGTATGCGGGTACCAGCCACCGGGCTATCACACACGAGCGACGCGCTGGCGCGCTCCATGCCGGCACTGAGGCACGTTGTTTCAACGGTACGGTCGGTACCGTCGACCAAAAATTAAAATCGTGATTTCAAAACACGCTTTACAGAAAACTGAAAAGATGTCACTCATCGTAGAGTGCAGTGAAGTGGCGTATTTAGGAATTTGTCATGGGGAGGGTCCAGATAATTTTCAGAACACAGAGCCACGGGTGACGAAGCCCCCCACATCACCCATTTACTCTTTATTAAATAAAATATACCATATTTATAAGACGATATAAAATGTTTGAGTTTTTAATTACTAAATAATAATATGTACAAAACAAATTTTAAAAAAAGCGTTTAAGTGGATGCCACTCTGCTGCTGTACAGTAGGTTACAAGTGGGTCAATGTATAATGGATTGTATTAAACTTGAACTCAATGATATAATATCATAATATTATTGTATAAGAAATAAACGATTCTGAGCGAAGACGGTTTGTCAGTCTGGATATTTTATATTGTTATTATTTATTATAGCCTGTAAGTTGAATTAATAATGAAATATTTTTTTTTATTCTTTTCTATGGTGATAGACAAAGTGTTAGAAATTAAAATCCCATTTTTAGCGGTTTTTCGTAATTTTTTGGTGGTTTTTACAGTGGCATTAAATAACTATTGAGAAAATCGAAAAATGACCTCTCTAAAGTACTATCTTGATCCAATTTTCTAAAAAATAAGTTTCTATATGTCTATACATGTTGAAATCGAAGCACTATTTCTGGAAGAAATTTTGTATACAGGAAAAATAAATAAACACCATTGTAAAACCAATAGATCCCTCAGAATCGAATATATAGTTATGTTATAACTAGGGTTCGGATTTGAAGGCAATATAATCAATAAAAAAAGCATTTAAAATGTAAAAAAAGGCAAAAAAAAGGCATTTAATTTATATAAAAAGGCAATTCATAAATATACTACAAAATAAAATAGTGAACATTTTTTAAACACTTTTAAATGAACACATTTTGAGAAAAATACAAATTAAAAATGAGCATGAATACTAAACTACATTAAGTTTATGGTATTTTGTATAAATAGATTAGGTACCTTTTTCTTTAACCAGGTTTGTCCTAAGAATTAGTTAAAAACAATTTTAAATATTAACTTACTTGAGTTATACCAGTTAATTTAATGCAAAATAAACAAAAGGTAAAAAAAAGGCAAAAAAGCATTTATAAGTAAAAAGGCAAAAAAAGGCAAAAAAAGGCAAAAAAAAAGATCCATTCTCTAAGAAATTAAATGAAACACATTTTTGTATAAAAATTATTTTTCTATTATGATTAATAAAAGAAAGGCATTTGCCTTCAAATCCGAACCCTAGTTATAACTTTTATACAAATATTTCCTTAATTACATTAGGTACCTACTTCATTCATAGTTAATCTTAGATAGCTTTTCAATCTTAAAAAGGTTGAAAAAGATCTCTCTGGAGTGGTTGTAGATACTGGCAATGTACAAAACTACAAAATATTTGAATTAAAAAATGAACTTGGTATTTTTCAACCATTTTCGGTATCCAACTGATAAAAATAATCAAGATATTTATTGAAAATGTTGAAATAACTATAGCTTTGAAAATTTTTTTAAAATCCGTAAAATCGTATGATAAAATTTGTTTTTTAATCATGTAAAAACTGCACAACATTTAACATGTACGAGACACGAGTCAATGGGGGGGGTCCGGACCCCATGGACCCCCCCGTATATACGACACTGGTGCAGTGGCGTAATTACGGGGGGGATTTAGGTGTCGTATCCCCCCTATAATCTTTATTTTTATTTTTATTTTTAATAACTATTTTTTCAATTAACTAATTTCATTAATGTATATTTTATAGATAATAAATACAAAAATCACCCGAACCTCAAAATTCAAATATATTCAATATTTTTCATACTATACAAAATACTTTCTGTGGTAGAGATTTAATTAAAGTATAATGCTTTACTGTTTTGCTCCACAGAATCGATTAAATGGTCTGCTATGTTGGCTGTTCATAAAAATGTCAAAATCGACCCCGAAGGAGTGCTTAATGAATTAGCATTGAGACCACGTAGAGTGGATCTTTTATTGTGATTTTGATGTAACTGTATCTAGTACCTAGGACCTAGGTATCAATAAAGTTAATGTAGGTACCTAAATGTGAATATCTAAATATTATGTTATTATTTATTTTAATAATTAATGTATAGTGTAGGTATACAATATTACATAAAGATCATAATGGTTGTATACTTGTATTGAGAGGTGCTTATTGCTTATATGATAAAAAAAAAATGTTGGGGGGGGGGTACTTGATGAAATGTACATATATTTCATCCCCATTGATTGATTTTTTTCATTAGAAAGAGGATAATTTTCCATTGGACTTCGATTTTTAATTTCGTCGCTTAAAACAAACATAATAAAAATAACAAAAGTTTATAATAATTGGTCATATTCAAAATTGTATTAGATGGTTTAGAAATAGAATTTTGAAAATCCGAGTCAAATAAAGTCATTCATATCTGCCTAAATAAAATAAATAAAATTGAATCTACAAACAAAAACTACATAAAACTTAGTGTTCTATATACCTGTACCATAGGCGTGTCCAGACCTTGTTCGCAGGTCATGCACAGTAGTGGCATATTCAGGGGAAGTAGGTTTCTGCACCCTCCACCCCTAAAAAAAATTTCAATAATTG
The DNA here is from genome assembly GCA_949089665.1 of Macrosiphum euphorbiae. Classification (NCBI taxonomy): domain Eukaryota; kingdom Metazoa; phylum Arthropoda; class Insecta; order Hemiptera; family Aphididae; genus Macrosiphum; species Macrosiphum euphorbiae. The sequence continues at coordinate 155,593,093 of CARXXK010000001.1, read as the reverse complement.
TAATAGATATTAAAAGTCCACATGATGAAAATCAAAAAATTTAATTTTGAAATCAGAATCTAAGAAAAAAGTGTATATTATTATGTACCGCAATTTATAATGTAAGTTAGATCAAATTTCGCAGGTTATGCCTGTGCATGACAGGTAAGACCCGTAGACACGCCTATGACCTGTACCTATGTCAATTTAACAAGAAATTTACTATTTCTTTTATTTTAAAAAAACTTTCATCATCTGGCCATGGGCCCCGGGCCTCAATAGTTAATATTTATTTAGGCGCCTCAGATTGGTCCATTACTTTTTTCGTTATAAGCTAAACACTGCATAAATCACCTAAAATAATGATTGGTATTTAACGAGGAAAAAAGCTTGTAAATTTTAATTTATAAGTAGGTAAAGTGAATTTTAAGTGATACATTATTCATTATTTATTGGCTATTGCCTATTGCTATGTGGGTAGGTACCTACCTAATACATATATATATGTATTTATTTTAACAGGTACCTAACACAGACTATATGACTATTTTCATATAGTCTGTGTACCTAATATAAAATAATATATACATTATTATTTTATTTTTCGTACAGTGGCCTAATTTAAACTTTGGCCCCTGGGTCTCAAAATGTGAACACCAGCCGTATTGATTACAGGAGGTTGATAAACCATATAATTATTATTGTTAAATTGATAAAATGTATTAATTTCTATAATACAATAGTATTCATATTAAAAAAATGCGGTCTGTAAGAAGTGTTTCTCTTTCAGAAAAAAAAAATTATCAAAATCGGATCACTCTACGAGGCGTGAGAGTTTTTCCTGAAGGCATGTTTTTGAGCATAAAAACAGGTAAACCTGCTGCAGCAGGCCCCACGTAGCATCTACCACGAATCACGATTTAAGATAATTTAATAGTTATCTAGTCCGTCAGTCCGTGACACAGGTAGAGCTGTTTTGGCGACCCAGTTGTTTGACGGTCTCCTTATCAGAATTCGTAACCACTAACCAGTAGATAATATTAAACATCGTGTCCGTGGCCCCAGCAGCTGCTGCTTCATGCTTGGTAGGTAGTTGGTATTCCTCTCGAACAGCTATAATTCGCGGGCTGCGAATTATATTCTTAATTCTTATCTGTTTTCTATGGCATGGGCATTCGGGCTGCGGCGGTTCCCTGTCTTCAGTCGTTACTCGTTAATCTCAATCGGAATTTCCGAGTGAAATTCATCTATTCGTATTGAATTATCTGAAATTTTATCAGACGATTCCAACATTTCCATATACGTATAATATATTATTATATAAGTTGTGTGCGTGTTGGTTTGAATATCGGCTTCACGAACGACGTAATGAACGAATAAAATACGGTCTGTTATTGATCACTTACATATCCTACTCGAATTTTGATATACTGTCGTGCAACAGTTGTTACTGTCAGTAAATCGTCGTCCAGTCCGGTGATCCGCAAGGCATGATCTCCTCGAACTGCTTCGCGTAGACGAGATAAGGTCGACTACCATGATCTGTTGGTTCTTGATGTTTTTTGCGTTATGCGTGACGACTTTCGGCTTGTGGTTGACCACCATCATCGTTTCCGTACCCTTGGCGTTTTTCTTGAGGTAACCCCGAATATGAGGCCATCAGTTTAGTATTTTAATTGATTTTTGTTTAGTGTGATATGTTTTGCTTACATTGCCGTCGAAGAAAAATCTGCTCTGTTCTTGGAATCGTTGAAAAAAGACTCAGAGTACACAGTCTACAGTCTGTTTGATCCCAAAACTGTAATTTTGTACATAGTAAGTTGCTCGTTTTCGATTTTCTAATGGAATTTTTATCATGTATTTAAGATATCCACTAAAGAAATAATTGAAGATTATGTGAACTTGAGTGGTTCCGAGTATATAGATCACCAGCTGTCGGACATTATGGACTACATTCTAAGGGACTATGTGTATCCATGGTAAAATTTGCTATTTAATCATTAGGTTGAAGTATTGTTTTTGGATTTTATTACATAAATCTGCTCAGACTTTAAGTAGTCTTTAATATTATAATTTATTTAAGGTATGACAAATTGAGCGACGATGAAGATTTTCCTATTCAAATACATAAATCAACTAGTTATTTGATCAGTTGCATGGCCAAACGATTACAACAGGTAGATTTTCTGCAATTCGTATGCACAAACTTGTCGGAAGAAGTGGCCAAACATATTCGTATTTATAGAAAATCTTTGAAAGCCACAACCTCAAAAAATTCTGAAGAAGTTGATTTTGAAACTATATTTTTCCAACATGAACAAGATGTTGATCGATTAGGTACATCACATGCAAATGTCTGCTTGGATGAGAATTATGAAAAAAGTAATACTATAAACTATAGAGAGAAACATACAATCATAAAAATGTCTTATTTAACATTATTTAATTTACTATATTATTATTACAGAATGGCTTAGGGATATATCAGAAGCACTAATATACCACGTTACTCCTGAAAATGATTTCAAATGTCGAACTATACGCATATTGATACGTGAAATAATATCAAATAAACTATTTTTAACAACTATAAACATGCTTAGTAATCCAGATTATGTTAACCAATTAATTATATGGCTGGTAAATAACCGATAAGTAACTTCTATTTATTTTTATTAATGATTTAATGTTGTATATTTTTGTTATACTATTAGTGCAGCGACTATCCAGTAACTAATGAGACATTTCTTACAGTATTGAGATCAACTAAATCAAATCAACAATTAAATGCTGTACACAGTTTAGTCAAAAAAGAAATTATGAATCTGGTAGTTATACTATAATAATAGTGTTATTATTACCTAATTATTAAATATTCCAAATACTTTAGCGGTCAAGAGATTCTGGTGAATCAGATAGCAGAGCAAAACAACAACTGAGCAGTCTTTTATTTTTATCCAATTTAATTAAGTCAATTGTTAATAGTATTCCTCAACAATCAGACAGATCTTTAGGTAAAATGTTTGCTTATAATGTTATAAATTATAATATATTTGTATACATCTATGTTAATATGACCACCTACCATTAATTGACTTAATTTTTTTTTTTAGATTTTCTGTTGTCATTTGAACATTCCATGTCCTCTCCGAAGAATGATTCATTATCTTTAAAGTGGATTCTTGAAAGTAAAACTGCTCTACCATACTTCATTGATTATTTGACTACAATAAATTGTGATAGTTTTATATCATTTTATATTAATATTGATGGTAAGTTTTTAGTATATATTGTGTTATGTTATTGATTTGGAGTAAAATGTTAAACAATATTAGGTTGGAAACAATTTGTACATGAACAGATGCAAAATGTTAGTGGAGATCCTAGTCAATATTCATCATCTGATCTAGCAACAGTAGATCATATTAGAGACGAAGCAAAAAAACTGTACTCCTTGTACATTGGTCAAAAAGTAAAGATTAGATTAATTGTAATTTTATAACTTTAGCAATAGTAAAAATATCTTTATGCATTCATTAATTAGCCCGATATTCATAATGAACTTGGAGATGATCTAGTAAAATCTTTAGCAAAGAAAATTCAAGTTGATCCAGTAGATGAGACATGGTTTGATGAGGTTCAAAATGCATTGTACAAGACACTATTAAAGGTATTTGCGTATTTGCGTATAAAAGATTAATATATTAAGTTATATAATCAAATTTACATCTCACATTTTAACTTAAATACATATTTTAAATAATAATATCATTAGTAATGGTGGATATTTATTTTTTAAACAATCGAATATAATAATGTACATCCATGTGAAACTAATTAAATTACTTTTAATATTTTTAATTAGCCTGAAAAAGGAATTATATCTGGTTTCGGTAAGCATGAAAGTTGTTCAAGGTTGATAACTGATTTGGAAATGAAATCATTAGGTTCAGAAGACATTTTTGAACCAGAATTAGCTATGCCTGCTTCTGATTTTTTAATACCAATGGATGCTGTACAGCAACTTTTTAAAGGAACTGGTGGTAAGTAAAGTTATGTTTTGTTTTCTTCTTTAGTATTATTTATGTTATTTGTTTTTCAGATAAAGTAAGTGATTTCCTCTCAGGTAGTAAAGCCTTGAGTCCTGGTCAATCAGAAGATGACAAGTCAATATTGTCAGCTGACATAATTGAAACTGGTTAGTATTAAAATAATAACTTTACACATTTTAAAGTTTAAGTTATGATAACCACATTATTTTTTTAGGACTTGTGCATGAGGGTGGTAAGACATTTGGTGTTTATGCAGTTTCCATTACTAGAGTTTATATGTCTGGAAAAGAAGAAAACTGGCATGTTTATAAACGATATTCTGATTTTTATGATCTCTACCAAAGAGTAAAAGATAAGGTAAGGTTGTAAACAAATTATTATTATAAATTCATAATAATATAAATTATTTTTATAGTATTCAGAACTAGGTAAACTATCATTTCCAGCCAAAAAAACATTTCATAATGCGGACAGACGGGTTTTAGAAAAGCGTATGATGATGCTCAATCAGTTTATACATAATTTATTGAAATCGTCAACTGTTGCTAATTATCCTGGAATACAAACAATGGTTGAACAATTCCTCGAACAAAGACCTGAAGACAAGAAAGCACTGTTATCTGGTCATCTTGTCAAGACTGTCGATAATCTCTTGTTCAACCCATTGAAGGTTGTTGGAAACGTTGTAAAAACTGTACCTGATAATATATTTAATACTGTTGATGGCGTTATGGACAATATCAGCAAAGTACTTGGTCCATCCAAACCTGTTAATAGAATGTTGGTTGAGGAAGTAAGTAAATAAAAAGAAGGCAAGTGAGTACTATTCTGCTGTACAGTAGGTGTCAAGTGGGGTCACTGTAATGGATGTGTTAAATTTGAATGCAATGATAAATCATTATTCATAGTATACAAAAAAACAATACTAAGCAGTGACGGTCTTTTAGCCTATAACCTAAATATACTTCATGGTATGTTATTAGATTCTGAGCGAAGTAAGACATCAATAGATTCAAGATGAATGCATTGATTTTAAAGTGTGACAAGTACTCCTGTTTAAGTACTGAACATTTTCAATTGTTCAAGTACAAAAAAATAAAAACAGATAGATCATTGTAAATTCATTTCTCAGAATCTAAAAACATTAATACATTTTATGTTTCAATTTGTTTACTTTAAATTTGTCGGTAGGATGATGACAATATGCCCATGCGTGCAGTGTTGCTATTATTAACAGAAGTGTTTGAAGTAGATGAGCAACAACAATGGCTTCGGAAACGATTTGTCATGTTGTTACAACATATTATTAGGGCTTCATTTGGTCATGTAGTTAACAGGAGGTTCAAAGAGTATGTGGCGACTGTCACTGATCCTTACAGGGTGTCATTGTTGATTGCTGCGATCAAGTATTGTTGAAAAAATAACTAATTATATCTTTATGCAAAAATACTTTTTTAATGACGATACCAATATCCACTATAGAAATTCATTGTGGCCAGATGGTGTACGTGCTACAGAAGTACAATTTCGAGACGCAGAAGTACAGCTTAGAACACTTGTGGCTGCTAAATGTGCACTTATGTCTTCTGTGTCTGGTAAATCAGTACCAAACACTATATTGATTAAATGTATTAATATTTTTTACACATCTATTTAGATGAATTGAAGCATTTAATGGGCAGCGACGTCACAAGGCGTGGAATTTATTTAGCCGTCATAATGCTCCAGCACAAAACCCTTAACAAACGTTTGGCTTATGTTTTGGCTAGTTCATGTTTTTTGTTAATTTTTCCAAATTTTAGTGGCCTTATTGATAAATTACACAAAAACCCTCCTATATTAAGCCGAAATTAGTTACAAATTAGCTTAAAATTATTGTTATTATATTTGTGTACATTTAAATTTACTATGTAGTATGTATATGTACTTTTTTGCATGTAATTGTCAACTAGACAAAAACCAGCTAATGTGCAATAACATCTTTAAATGGGATAAAGTGTATAAATATACACACAGGATGGCTGTGATCTATTTATTATTTTTAATTTACTTCAGTCATAACAACTTTGTGATAGGGAAAAAAAATTGTCAAACAGTTTTTACATAATATATTTCAAATCTAGTACATTTGTTTTTTTTTATTAATGATATTTTTCTAGACAATAATAACAATTTTTTTATTTTTTAGTATTAACTATTCATTATTAATAAAATAATAATTACACATAACATAGTTACCCAATAATACATCATAATTATTATACTAAAATACAAAAGCCGTAAGTGGAAGGTGACAGATGAAATCTTGTTCTATCCTTGACAAGTTTAAGTGACTTTGTAAAATGATATGTTACAACAAAATGTGTAAATAAAAATATTATTTATATAATACAAAGGCACATCAGTTCCACAATTTGTAGTTATAGATAAGTATAATACATAATTATCACTAAATAAATAATAAATTAATTAGAAGTTTAATTAATAAAGGAAATAAAAAATTATTCATGGAGTTAAAATAGTTTTTTTTTAAGCTCATTATATCCAATAATTTTTGCTTTGTTAAAATCATGATAAAAAAGAACAACGCTATTCAGTCTAAAATTGCCTAAAAAATGATAAGCATTTAGGTAAAAATAAAAAAAACCTTAAAATAAAAACAACAAAACAAAAAAAATGTCTTTATAGGGAATATTTTAATGAACATTATTTACAAGTAGTATTACCTGTAATATCAATTATTTACAATAAAAATTAAAAATATATAATACCTTTATAGTATAATATTTGATATATTATCATATTATAGTTATATTTAATAAAAAATGAAATAAACGAGTTACGGGTGAATTGAACACAGTTTGGCAATCCGTTAACATGGAATCAATATTATACAAGGTGACCAGAAGGGCAGTGACAAACAGTCAAATTAATTGGGCGAGGGTTGTTGGTCACCAGAAAATGTGTAATGTTTCAATCTGGACTTAATTTCTAGGTCACGCAATGCTTGTTTTGCGCGCGCTCGCACTTCTTCGCTGCAAGTGCTATTAAACTTTTTTAGTCCCCTACGGTTCATTGTACCCAGTGAAAACATGGGTTGCACATTGTCGGAAGGTTCGGGCGTTTCTTCCAGTACAGTTGTCTGCATTGACTGTAGAGTCGAATCGACTGTAAGATAAAATATTATTTTATTTTATCATTGAAAACTCAAGATCAGAAAAGCATTGGGTAATACATTTACGAGACACTGGTGCAGAATATTATGGTTTAAGCAGTTTAGCGCCCAAACCCTTTGGAAGTTAATAGTTATGGTCAAAAAACTTCAAAACTTCGAAATCGATATTTTAAAGTTTAAAATACAAAAAACCCCGATTGGGATACGTGGGAATATGTTGATAAATAATGATTAAAAATTATTAGATATATTTATAGTGATTACAAACTACAGTGACGCAGTGTTATAAATAACATAAGTACCTACTACCTACCATTATATAAAGTTATAAAATTTACTTTTTTTTGGTGTATAGTCATGGAATAATGCGCGATGGGTAAATTATGCTAAATAGTTCAAAAGGTTATATAGGACCCACAAATTCAGATCGCACCATTGTTCTGAACTGGTTGAAATACATATAGGTTTTCGTGATATATTATCACAAATCACGAGAGGAGCTAAACTGCATTACCTATGTAGATTCGTGGAATAATCTGCCTATGCGTAAAATCGTTAACTTCGAAACGTCATACATGGTCCGCAGGGGTGATTTTACGAGGGGGGGGGGAGTCTGACTCCCCTCCCCCGAATGTCGGCAACTGAAGTACTAGTCAGCAATTTTCAGAAATCGAAAAATGTAATATATTATACTATTATGAGATAATTGAAACTTTCATATTATTAACAAGTAAAACTTGTACACATTAAGTATTGTCATAATAATAATTGTAATAATGTATCTTTAATTATTTTCGGCAGTCGGATAATCAAAGATTAGGTAGTAGGTACCCAGGCCGCCTATATTATTGTGTTTGTGTAATAAAATTGTTTTCGCTAATATTAGTGTATAAAAATAAGAATGGAAAATACCGATTTCCCAGTGTTATAAATCTTTACCAAAGCTTTAAATCCAACTTTTTATAGATTCTGAGAGGAGCGATGAATGTATTAATTTTACAATCTGTTTTTTATGTGTGTGATAGTCATCACCTTTTAGGACAGTAAAAATGTCTCCAATCTATTCTGGTAAGAAAGTGAATCTAGTTGGTACTAGCGCTGTGAAAAACATAAGAAAAATTAGGGAAAATCGGGAATTTTTACGCAAAATCGGTTTTCGACAAAATCGATTTTGGTTTTTGGTGTAACTCCAAAACAAATTAACGTAAATGCTAAATACATGACATTTTACCTAGTTGTTTAATGTTTTAAATATATTAGCATTTTTAACACATTGGGTTCAGTTTTGGTTTGTTTTGAACTGTTCACGGACATTTTCAGTTTGTTTTTTTCTATGAATGTCAATAAAATGTTATTTGTTGTGTAAAAAAGCTTGAAAATTTAATACAAGGATCCTAATATATTGTTTCAAAGACGCATTTTTTTTTATAAGCATGTTACGTTCAAATATTGACAAAATACGTAAAATTCACAAAAATTAACAAATTATTTTGTGTTAGAAATTCATAAAAATTTTTCTTTTTAAATCTAAGATTTAAAAATGCTATACAAGATCTCTCATATTTGTCTACCTTAATCAAAAAAAAAAAATGTCTACAAGCAAAGTCAGAACCAAAACACTGTAGATATATTATAATTTCACTGAATGTTTATTTTATCAATGCCTATACTTGATAAAATTTTCAAAATATTTTGATTCGTTTTGAGCTATTTACAAAGAATGTAAAATTTCCATTTTTTGAGTTTTTTTGTCTATAAATATCAATTAAGTTTTATTTGTTGGGCCAAAAATCGTGAACATTTAATACAAGGCTTTTGACATATTGTTACAATAGCAGTTGAAAAATATTAAAAATACATAAGCACAATTTTTTTTTATAAGCATTTAAGTTCGAATTTTGAAAAAATGTATTAAATTTAAAATGTAATAATTATTTTGTAGTTCAAAATTTATAAAATGTTTTTTACATATCCTGCACCTTTTTTTAAATTACAAATTTACAACATTCAGTTTTAATTTCATCTTTGAAAGCAGAATATTTAGATAGAGTATTTCGATACATAAAGTCGAATTTAGGAGTTAGGTTAGGTTAGGTTAGTTGCCTAGTTACTAACCTAACCTAATCTTATTAATTAGAAATGTATGTTGTTTTAGCTTAGGTTAGTAACCTTGGTTTCTAACATAACCTATTTTAACCATGTTCTTAAATTTGCTGTACATTTATTAAAAAAGTATGCATCTATGTTCTTAAAATATCATTATATGTATTTAAAATAAAAACCGTAAAATATGATAAATAAAAAAAGTATTTTTTGATTCAGTAGAATATGAATCAAATTTGTTTCTAAGTCAGCATTAAAATGAATAAATAGAAAAAAATATACGAAATTTAATAACTATTTGATACCTAATTATTACAATAGGAAATGTAATTATTGTTATTAAGTACACAGTCGGCGGATTCACTATAACCCCCCCCCTACAAATAAACTCTAGCACGCCCCTGATTGTCTATCCAACAAATTATGATCGCACCATTGTTCTTAACTCGTTGAAAGACACGGGTTTCCGATAAAAAATTCGTAAAAATCGCTTCGGAAAACTGCGTTTATGGCCCGGATATTGTTATAAACTACTACGTTAAGAATACGGAATGAGAGAGAAAATCAAAAATGCCCGCATTGTCTATGTTAAAGTGTCATACTCCCGCGGGTAATACATAAAAAACGACGAGTATAGATGTAGTGAAATTGCATATACAACGCGCCTGGCAATATAAAATGTTGGGACAATAACTTACGTTGAACAGCCGTCTCCACGTGGTTTGATTTCTGTGGGCTATTGTGCGCTCGACTGATGTGCTTATTTCTAGTACTCGTAGTTTCGAACCTAAGAACATGGTCGTCAATTAAATATATGATGCCGCGTTTAACGTGTGTTAAACTCGTCTAGTGCTTACCCAATGTCACAAATTGGACACTTGTAAATGTTACAGTCGGCGCGGACCACAGGTGTCAGCCGTTTGGCAGCCACCGACAATGCCGCCAAACGCGCATTCAGTTGGAGAGCGTGAGCCGTATTTGATCTTCTAGATTGAGCTCTGGCACTAGACCCATTGTTGTTACGTCCAATTACTTTGCGTAAATCTTTAGCAAGAGCAGAGTTGGCAACACTACTTGATACAGTTGTGCCCTTTTCATTGTTGCGTAGAGCACATAGTTTTCCCAACAAAGTTATCGCACCACCACTCCAGGTTTTGCCAGCACAACTGAAATTAATTATTTATAAATTTTATGTTTGGTAATTAGCATAATTTTATGATTTCACAAAATATGTTAATAGTATTACGGTTTTTGTGTAGAAGAAATGAGATTTTTCAAGGCTTGGTCCAATATTTCACCCAACTTGCTAACCATTTTATTTTTCAACTCCTTTCCGTTTTCACTAATTTAAGCAGATTTTTTTAAAATTAATTGCTTTATTCTTTACAAGCTACTAGCTAGTAACAAATATATACATACCTAGTTGGAGCATCATCAAATTCATGGTCTTTTGCCATGTGCTCGTCGAGTTCTTCTTCTCCTCCGTCCATTATGAGCTTGCAAACCCAACACACAAGTAGTATATCAGATTTATTTACATTAACTAAAAATAAAAATAATTGTAAAAAATATTATCCAGTTTATGTTATCAATTTTTAAAATATTAATAATTTCTTAATTTTTCCAATAATTGTAGGTAGTAATTTAATATATACATAATGAGATGTAACTATGTAATAAACAATAATTAATAACTATTGGAAACATTAAGTTAATTTTTTTTATACATTAACTTACAATTTTTTTCTCATCCAAATCAAGACATGATTAAAAACAATTTAATATTTTGTAAAAACAAGTATATAAAAATGTATTAAAATATTCCTAAGTTCATTTATATAGATTATAACTAATAATTGTAATAGTTTAAATTAATATAAATCCTTTATAACGATTGGTGCAACACAAAATTTCTTTAAAGTATAAAAAAAAGTTTGGCATAATGAAGAACTACATTTTAATAATGTATCAATCGCACTTTATGGATCAGCCTATCCAACAAGGAATCACTCACTTGTCTACATTTTATCACATTCTACCTTGTATGGTAACAATCACTCCATACACAAAATGTTTCACCAGTATAATAAATTATTTTAGTTTTTTGACTACCTTGTTTATACAATTGTATGTATTATTCTATTTTATGTACTTGTAAACTATAAGTACTCCATTATATACACTGTTTCCCTAATTATAACTATATGTATAACTTATATGTATAATTTATAAATATTGTATGTCATGCAAAATAAATACTGACAACTGTTAAAAAATAATTTTTTTTTACTTAAAATAACATTTTTATTTTTTATTATATTTATCCGAGAATTTAAATTTTACCTATATAATATGAAGAATATATTATATTAAACATTTTAATCATTTTTTGTTCCGGTAAGAATTAATTAAGTATTATATGTTGGCACCAAGCTATTTTAATTTACATTAATCAACCACTATTTATCTTCTAATATCTGTGACTTACCCAATTCTGGATCTTCAATACTATGGATATCAAGTGAGTGAATACGAAATGCTGCAACACCTCTATAACATTGATCACATACTTTACATTTGAAATCTAATTCACTATTCATTTGAGTATCTGTTTGTTCCTGCAATAATAAATATTTGTATTAGTTACTTTATTGAACTTGTATAAAATACACAAAAACAATTTATTTATTTACTTGATTGCTATTGGTGTCTTCTCTATTGTCCATGTCTAATAGATCCAAACCATTTTCATTAGTTACATTTTGACCTTCATCAGATGAGTTAGAACCAAAATTTTGCAATATAGCCATTTCTTCATCAGTGGCCCCCATTGCATGTTGTAATTCTGTCCATGAATAATCATTTACTTCTGTATTCGCAACATTACAGTCAGGACCTTCCAATATCTATTTAAATAATATAATTAGCAAATATAATACATAAAATACTTATATTAAATCTAAATTAACTAGCCTGGTTAACTGAGCTCAATATTGATCCCAAACTAATAGAGGAATTTATGTCAAAAAAAGCATCAGACTGTGAATGCCAACGTGGTTCTGCAACTTCTTCAGGTTCTTTTAACTCTGTTGTATCGGTACTAATTGGAGCTGTGGCTTTATTTTCTTCATTAACATTTGTGATTAAGGATTTATTTTCAATAGGTTTTTTTAATTCCTGAGGTAAATTTTGTACGTTAATATCAGTGTTGATAATTTCTTGAGGTAAAACTTTATCAATTAGGTCTGGAACGACTGGAACTGTTGGATTTGTTGAATCAGAATACTCTAGCTTTGGTAATAATAAAGGTGCATCATCAACTTTACTTGATGAAGGCTGTTGTTTTTTATTATCAGTCTTTAAATTACGCTTTCGTTTTCTTGAACCGAAAAAAACCCCTGGTTTTCTTCTGTTTCTAGCTTTTGGTTTAAAAGGATTTACTTTAACTGTTTTTTGTTTTGGAGGAACTTCAGATGAAGGGACTTCTTGACTAGACTCCAAGTCAACAAAACTATTAGATGATTCATTATTATTAGATAAAGAATCATCTTTACCCAAACGTAATATCTCATTGGACAAAGACTCCTCAATGAAATTTTTCTTCCTATTACGGGTTTGTATTTTAGAAACAAAATTGTCATCAATGGTTTTCTTTTCAAGGACTTTAGTTGTTTTCTTTGATATAGCCGGTTTTTTGGATTTACTAATTGGAATGGATTCCACTACACTTTTTGTGCTACTTTCAGTTTTAGATCTTTTCGGTGGAACTGGAACTACCTTTTCAGGTACAGATGGAATTTCTCTTTTCCTCCGCAACCTATTTTGTTTTATCAATCCAACCTCTATTTCATTCATCAATTTTTTGCCTTTATTTTTTACTGCCACAGGAACAGGAACAGACTTTTCTGTATTGTCATTATCTTCTTCGACTTTTGAATCAAGAATTTCATTATGGTCGTGCTTGGCAATTTTCTCAGCTAATTGCTTAAAGTCATAAATAGGTCTTTTACGTTTCTTAGGCAATATAACAGGGATAGGTGCTGGGGAAGCCATCAAAGTTTCTTTCATGGCAGCAATTATTTCTTCAGTTTCGGTTTTACTACTGGGAAGTGAATGTTCAGCTGACTTCAGTGGAGCACGCATGATGTTAAGACTACGTAAGAAATCTGGTGCTTCAGAAATAAGCATAGCAGTTTCAGTTAAAACTGGCAATGGCTTTTTAACTTTTTTATTAAATAATGTGGTTGAACTTGAAACAGTCGGATTACGGCTGCTCATATCGATAGGAACCTAAAACATGTAGAAACTCGTAATTAAAAATCAATTTTTAACTATTAACATTTTTGTGCCTAAATATACCTTTGAGCATACAGACTTCTTTGTGTTTCAGAGCAGCGTGTAAATTATTAAGTATATATTATAAATCATTGCAACTAACCATTACCAAATGTAATTATAAATAAATATAGAAAAACCAACTAAAATCTGTTTCATAATGATGCAGTCTACGAATTTTTTATTTTTATTATTGATAATATTTTACTTACGCTATTTATTGTTGCTTGATTATTCCCATTGGGAGCTTCAAATACTAAACGTCTTGTAACTCTTTTAGGAGGTAAATCTGCAATCATACGACTGACACTTTCAGCTGTAAAAAAGTAAGATTAAATTATAAAATTATAAAACAGTAAAAGAATATTGAGTACTTACCATCACCAGGTTTAGTTTTTACAACTGGTAAAGGTGGTGTAGGTGGAGTTCGTTTAAGACCGTGTCTTGCCCTACCATTCTTACGTCTTCGGAAATTAAAAGGTCGCCAATTTTTTCTATTACATAAGATATAAAAATTAAATTATTTTAAATAAGTAAAATAAAAAAGACCTTACCTAGACTTTTTACTATTAGGCGATTTGGTTGTATGAATCATTGTCTTAAGCCACTCAGTATCACCACCACAATCTAACAAATGTCTATGAAGCTGAGCAATATCATTTTCCATTTTTCCACACTTTGTACATTGCGGCAAACTGGTTTGTGGTTCCTCACATTCAGACAACAACCCTACTCTGCTCAAATTTCTTTCTGGCCGCTTCAAATTTAACAATTAAATTAATGATTCGGTTTTATAAAGTCAAATAATAAAATTACCCATTTTTGAGATGGAAGCTGATCTAATGGTATGTCATAATGATGGCAAAGTACATTAGGATGTACATTCCACTTATGGTAGAAAATATCCCAAATATTGGAACATGTAGCTGGACATGCTGAACAAATATAACTACGTGGATATAACCATTCACCACTGAATCCTTCAAGTTTTTTTCTTTCGACATCTACATAAAAGAAAACAAAAGGTTTTAATAATTTAAAATTGTTTGTACAAATAAAAATCATAACTATTTGTACTCACCGTGGGAACTTGGAAAACCATATGAAGAAGCTGCATCAACCTCTAATGAACTCATATCATCCTCTATTGGTGACGAATTAGGATACAACGAAGGTACCATACGTCTGATTCTAGTTTGAATCTCAAGATTCATGTAAGAGATATCAAATGGTACTCCTTGTTTTGTGACTAGCTCATTTTTATTATTCAAAAAAACATACTGAGTTCCTTTAGCAGATAAATCTTGAATCTCATCTTTTAATTCTTTTTCTTGAGTTTTCACAAGTTTTTTGGATAAAATAATTTTATTAGAAGGCTGTAATAACTTTTTAGATTTTTTGTACTCCAACTTTTTACCATGCCCTAAACTCATGTGTCGTGCTAAGTTTGGTTGTTGAGTAAATCCTTTTTTACAGTCTGGGCAGTAAAATGGATAGCTTTTGGATTCTTCTTTCTTTTTTTGATCTTCTTTAATTGGTTCTTCATTTTTCTTAAATTCCTCTGTTTTTGGGTCTTCATTTTTCTTGAATTCTTCTGTTTTTGGTTCATCATTTTTCTTCAGTTCCTGTATTTTTGGTTCTTCGTCTGATAATTCATTTTTAATATTAACATTTATAGGTTCATCTATTTTTAATTCTATTATTTCGATTTTTGGTGGTTCTTCTTTCAAATGCTCTTTTTTCACATTATTATCAGATTCTAATTTTATACATAAGTTATTTAAACAAATGGTTTTATGGTTTTTAGCTAACTCTCTAGAAATAAACCGTTCTTTGCATTCCGCACAGCCATAGTACACGTCTTCATGAGACGTACACATATGTTTGTGTAACGTGTACAAATCAAAAAAGTTTATTTGGCAGTACGTACATATGTGACTTTTTCTTTTGGGAGGATGCATCTTGGACAAATGGCTTTTTCGATCTTCTTCATTTTCAATTTTTTTATCACAATATAAGCATAGTTCACAAACTTTGCTAACAATATCAGGTATTTTTTTCAAAGCATTAGATTGTAAAGAAGGAGGATGATTCATCACATGATGCCGTAAATCTATAGGTGAACCATATGATATACAACATTTATGACAGTGGTAGTAACCAACATGACCTTTTGTATTCTTCCACTTTTCTATCATTTTTTCAAGTCTTTCACCTTTAAAACCAGCTATTTGTAAGTCACGAGATGTCAAAAAATGATAGTTAATATGTGCCTTTAAATAATGCTTTTTTAGAGCACCTCTCCGTTGATATATGCCTGAACATACATTACATGAATATAATTTTTGTCCATTATTTGTTATACTTATTTGTGATTGATCAATTGAAAACACATAACTTTTTAGGTCTGTTTTCCCATTAAAAAATATATTTTGAGCTTTTTGTTTTGGAGTTACTTTCATTTCAAGAACAACAGAAGGCTCTGGTATTTTCCTATTATTGAACACATTGGTTTTTGGCAGAACTATGAGACTGGTAGCAGGAGAGTTAGTTTTGAAACTATTTGTTGGAATGCATGAAACAGAAGCACTTTGAGATGATGAAACTGGTATAAGACTCAGTGTTGTTTCATTTCCGACCTCTTCCATTTCAATATCTGTTCCGAGACGTTTAAGTCTTTGGAAAACATCCAACGGTCTATCATGTATTGGATGAACAACAGGGTAACGTTGGATCGTTACTTCTGAAGTGAGTGGAAACAACGCTGGAGGAGCACGTAAGTTTTTCTTTTCTGAATTTGACGATGGCGCAGGATTTAATAAATTTTGTAGTATAGATAAACGGCTTTCTTCAGAAACCATATCCGGAAAAGGTATATCTGTTGAACATTGTTTCGCTAAATGGAGTTTGTTCACTACGGCATTCAGACGGCCACCTCCCATTTTTTTACTAACGGTAGGAGGCATATTATTATGTATCACAGAACCTGAAACATTTGTACAAAATATAAAATGAAACTTCTTGGTTTAAAATAAGAATTTTTTTTTCTGAATATTTATTATAATTATGGTTAATCGAAGATTAAAAATCTTAAATTGAACAATACCTATAATTTATGGAAGTACATAATATATTAACGCATCATGTAATCAATAAAAATATAAGAGATTAAAATGTGTTGTAATAAAAAATAAAAAATAAATAACTATTGATTTGAAATCTTGCAATATTATTTAAAAAGTGGCACCCAGTTAATAAAACAATAGAAATGTAAATTAACATTTTCATAAATGTAATAGTAACAATATTAAAATTTAAATTCATATACCTATAATTCTATTTTTACTCCACCCATTAAAAATGTAGCCACTGTTTCCATCATATTCTATATTTTTGTTTGTTTTTGTGTATCTTATATTTCTTAGATAATATTCATTTTTCTTAAATTTAAATTGCCTATACAGAAACCCTTAAAACATGATATTATGAAGAAGAATCACAATGAATTTGTTTTAAACATTCTATTAATACAATATTGTTGAAAACCTAAACAATTACTTAATAAATAAATATTATGATTAAACAATATCAAGTATATAATAATATAATCTAAACAACATATTGTAAATCGAAGAGTACACAATTAAAAATGAATTAATACCTTATTAATATCCGAATATAGTGAAAAAGATTAGATTCAAATTAAAATTATAAACTATAAACACGAGTTATAAGCATAAATATTTTTATGAAAGTTTCCTAAAATAAGATGCTAATATTATTGTAATAAAATAGATTTTTTTTTGTAAAAAGATATAACCTAACCATACAATAATAACATATAATTGTGCTTTCCGAGAAAATATAAATATAATTAGTTTGAAGACACATAGAAACACTTTGGATATTGGATATAATTGTCATTTGTTGGTAATTTGGTCATTTTTTTGAAAAATAAAGTTAATCAATAATCAATATCTTGTATTTATTTTCCGAAAATTTAACTTTAGGAAACACAGTATATACTAGAATACTAGATCTACCTATTTTCATTATGATTTTTTCCATGTTTTTTTTTAACAAGAAAATTGTGTTTTATTTAATTTTAATGTGTTGGTCACATGATGCTGTGGATATTCGTACGCGGGCTGTATTCACTTACTATTAATAGCTAGTTAACCTAGCAAATCGTTGTTCAACCTTGGACAGTTGGGCACTAACTTATACACAACCCTAATAAGTACTAAGTAAAAACGAATAAACATAACATTTTTATTATTATTAAATAAACATGAAATGGAAAATACATTTAAAATCTTACCAAAATAAAATAATAAACAATTATTTAAAAAACGGATTATTAGTCATTATACCACAGATACTATATTAGTTGTTACTATATTTATTGCTTGGATCACAAAATAGATTTAATAATATGTATATGATAAAAGGATGACAATACTATCAGTAATCATAAGTTCAGACTTCAGTGCAGATAGGTATTATACTAATATATGTGTACTAACCACCATGAGGGAATGACATATTCCGATGATGGTGCAAACTGCTTCCCAACATATTATATCCTTATGAAGTTGTTCGAAATGTACGTAAATCTAGAACATAAAATAACAAATTAGTTATAGTATTATACGTGGAGTAGGAAAATTGTTAATGATTATACATTTTTATGTATATTAAAAAATGATATTATAATGAATAAAATAAGCGTTTTAATAATAAATAAGATGGGTCATCCAGTGCTGTAGCCAGGGGGATAGGGTGTTTAACCCTCCCCCCCATTGAATGTTTTCCTCTAACAAATGTAATATTTAAATACGAAAACTGTAAAAACTCGGTTTAATTTATACTTAAACCCTCCCCCCACACAATTTTATAATCCTGGCTTCACCACTGAGGTCATCAGAAACACGCAATGGGAAATAATTTATTAGCTTAAGAAAAACGTGTTTAATATTAAAAACAGATCAATTAATTGTTTGAAGATTCTCGAGGCCTTTGTGGCCTTGTACAATAATATGTTATGACTTGTAGGCTATGATAAAACATATCGTATATTCGTATCAGTACGGAAATAAATTATTATGCTTCAAAAATATTTTTACCACGGGGTTTATAGGGGTTCGAAAGGAGAGCAAGTCGGAGACCTTCAAAGCGATGCAACCACGTCATAGGTATATTTTGAGCTTTTATTCTTTGTTGTCATAAGATGACATTCGCCGGGTTCAAAATGTCAAATTTACACTAAAATCTAATCGTTGATACAGGTTTATAAAAAAAAAACTTAAATATTTTTCAAAGGCTAATGAACCTAATCATTATGCCATACCCCCCCCCCCCAATATTATGAGTTATTATTTCCATCATCTCCGAATCGAGAAAATATAATAATAGTATAAAATATACTGAAAATATAATCCAGTCTCGTAATATTTATTTTAATATCGACTACATTGTCTGCAACACCGACTAGAGCGTACAGTCATGAACGTGAATCACGTGTTTCTAACTCGTGACCTAGATTTGTACAAGTCGGAAACACAGCATCACTGTATTGGTTCTTGGGAATCGGGACCGTTTCGTTGCGGCCGTTCATCCTGTGACGTATAATATTATTCGACCCTTATATATACAAAGGACGACAACGTGCATTAACATTTCCGAATATTGCACGATTACATATTATTATACAAGTAATTTCGTAGGCTAAACTATAATCGAAAATTAACAATGAAATAAATGTCAAGAGAACTTTCATCGTAAAATATTTGTTCAGAAATTTACTGTCACATTGAGTTTTCTAAATCCCAACCGAGATCCCAACGTAAATCATATATAGTATATATTATATACCCATAAGGTTATAACTTATAACTTTGAAATATTGTATAACTGTTTGATGTAAATTAAGTAAGAGCAAAGATACGTGTTATTATATATTTATATGCGACACTGTCACATTTTCAGTCCATACTTGTACTTAAACGTCTTAACATAAATCGATTGCGGCAACCACTCCATATTGCATTATCGCAAAGTCTTCAGATTCCAATCTTAATTCTTAGGGAGGCAAGTAGAAAACTAATTAAAACTAATCTAACTGCAGCATACATAGTTGAATGTGTTTATCCTACAACCATCTGAATTACCACATTCCCGTAAAACCAAAATAGTTGCAATTTTAGATTATTTTTATGGAATACCTTGAATTTCATTTAATATAAAAAAGCTCTTTTATATTTGGTACCTAAACGGGTATATTTATATTGCGTCAAAAAAATTGCAAAAAGATCCAAAATATTAAATAATATTATGTACTAGTTTTTGCAATATGTTAATAATTCAATAAAAAAAGTCAGAAAATGTTTTCTTTTGTAAATATTTATAGCATGTCTGATACGTTAAGATATTTATTAAGTTTGGAATTTTATTATATCAGTTAAAACTTTTAAAGCAAGATAACGAATATTAACGCGGACACGTGCATACAACTCTCAAATTTGCTTCAGATATGATAACAATTATTTTTGAAGTAAAAAATAAATTAAAGAACTAATAAAATTATTATTTTATTAATAATTATAACAGGTAAATAACTAAATAATCTATCTGTAACAAAAAAAATTGTATTCGTATAAAGCTTAGTAAGATGTATAATTAAAAAAAAAATTACATAAAAATCCATCCGATATTATAATTTAAGTGTGAAGGCAAACACATTTTTTTTCTGAACAAAGAATTTTTTTTACAAGTTGTAAGTTGTTTTTATAAATCACAGTTTCCTATTGGCCGATTATTATTATGTTCATTAATGAGTTACAAAACAGTCAGCTTTCGCTTTGGATATAAATTAACAAACGCATTCAAAAAAACTAATTTGACGACAAAGGTTACCATGTTAAAACTTAAAAGCCCAAAATAGTACCATAAAATAAATTTGACCACAAAATTATGTTTTTGTATCAGATTAAATTAAGGACATCGAACTATTTTATTTTTTTACTACAAATTAATGAATTAAAATGAAGAAAACAAAAGTTGAAAAGTTAATACTGTGTTTAAAAGCAGGGTAATGAAATTTTTTCTCGAAAAATAAGGTACATTTACTATTTAATGTGATTATTCATTACCATCCTATACATTAGTTAAATTAATTTTTGCCTTATGTTAATCTTTTGTTAATTAGTATTATACAACAGGAACTGTTGAAGTGAATAAACATGTTAACATTTTAATACATAATTTTATTTTAAAACTAAATATTTAAAAATATAATAACGTGAAAAATTTTAAATTTGAAAAAAAACAACATAATAAATGATTTTCAATTATTTTTATCAAATTACCTACAAATTTACTAAAGGCGAAGTTTTAATATTACGGTATAATACAGTTAAGTAGGTCTCAATGTTATAAATAAATATTAATGCAGATGTTTTTATATAAAAATAAGTACCTCCCTATTTTATTTTAACTTTTGAAAAACACAAAATAATTTATTGTTTTTCTAAATGTGAAGTACTGCAGAGGTCTATATGACTTGTTGGGAAATGTAACAACAATGAATTTAATTAACTAATTGTTTTTGTTGTTGTAAAAAAATATGAAAAACTTACGAATATTAACTACCAATTCGAGATAATATAAAGAAATTGATGATAAATTTGTTTAACATATTATTAAATACTTAATGACTTATATATTTTAAAGGCATTATACATTAATCGTATAATATAATAAACGATTGAATGGTTTGTTCTAAACACAAAAGGCCTTTTTCTTAACAGAGTAATAACACACAAATAGTGCACCTGTCCGGCTGTCCACGATCACGAAGGTCATTGTTACGTAATCATACCAGTTTTCTATACCTATATCCTATATTAATAGGTACCTCGTATCTACATTTTATTAAAAATATATCTAGTCAGTAGTCGCATTGAATATAATAACATAGATACATTTTTTTCTCGAACATAAGTTGAATAAAATACATATATTTATTTCCATGGACATTTTCTACAAAATATAAATAAATTAAACATAAAATATTAATTTTTTTTAATTCAAATAAAAATTAAATTAAATAAACAAAAATTGTATTTACCTATTTTATTCATACGTCCTATATCTGTTTAAAACTCCTTATCTTTTAAATTTTTAATAAATAATGTATATCATAATCGTAATTATTTTGGGTAGAATAATGACGACCAAGAATTAAAACAAATGGTTAATGGATATACATAAAAAATTCAACTGACTATATAACCATCCCATTTTTTTCTTAGTTCCGCTTATATGCTTCTTATACTCATCAAATAGAAAACGAAAATGAATACACTGTCGACTGTCAAATTTATGACCATTACATTTTGGTTTGAGTGCATTTTGTAAATCATTCATACATGTAGGTAATTTGAAAAATTCAATTGTATTTTAACGTGTGGAACAAAATATGTAACACCTACACTACAAGCTACAATACAAACAATTTTTTCGTATATGCGCATATTGTATTAAACTAAACAAGTATTAAATATTATAATATACATTTTCATTACGTAACATAAAATATCTAACTTTAAATAATTTTAATATAATATTTAAGATGAGTACCAAAATAATAATTTTAATTTTTAATATTTTTTTTCTGGCATGGTGCATTATTTTGTTTTATTGTTCAACATTATAGGTTATTAATTATAATACCTATTATATATATATAAAAAGAAACGAATAAAGGTAGATACTTTTTAAAATGTACAAAAATAGCTAGATCTCAGCAAGAATTTTTTTTAACTAGTGGGTATGAATAAAATGTGAAATATTTTTAAAAATAAAACAATTTTCCGTTATTCAAGAAGTTGGTGGTTTTTGGGCGGTTCCATTGTATAAGGAATTTCTTATTCCCACATTATCATCATAATTTATTTGCAACGAAAAATACTTTTTAAGAAAATGAGAGAAACGTATATTTTTTTAGGTCCGATAGAGGCAGTATTTATATTTTTGAGAATTATAGAAAATGTATAAAAAGTTTGTAGTTTCAACCTAACCGTTAAAAATGTAAGAACATCGTTATAAGTTTTTTTTATTGTATGGACTATAATACTAGGATTATATTTTTTCTGTATAAAGCAATAATGAGTACCTAGAATCTTCCTTGAAATGCGTATTTAGGCGATGTATATAAAAATAATATTAGTTTGTCTAAATTATAAATTATAAAAACAAACATGTCACAGTATATGTGGTATAAGAGGGTGCTACACTGCTACATCCGCATGCGATCTCTCTATATAGCTGCTCTCATACTACCTATAGCAAATTGTACGCTCAACAGATAACGCTTAGCTTCGTCAGTTTAAAAATTAGAGCGAATTTAAATCTTATAAAATTTAAAGGCAATATTATTATGTATTGAACCTCGTAGGTTTTTTTTACATTTTAATTTTGAAGCCAGTTTTGAGGCAAGATTATTTTAAAATGCACAAACAATTTACAATTTAAAAAAACTCGTAACTTGCTTCAAAATTAAAATCTAAAAAAAAACCCGTGGTTCACTAGAATACTAGATAATATTCTTACTTTTAAATTTGATGGGAAATTAAAGTCACTCTAATTCTTAAACTAACAGAACTAAGTGTGATCTGCTGAGCTTACAATTTGCTAAGTCACGCGTTTGTAAGACAGACAGAATGCATGCAGGTGTATGGCCCTCTTAATAAAAAAATATATTAAGCTATACCACCATCCCAAGATGTTTGATATAAATTATCTGCCTATACGCCTATATGAATATGAATATGATTTATGAATATAATGTGATAAATATTATTGATAATTGATCAAAATAAATAATAACTTTTACAATTTTCCTAAGAATGAACATCAACTCAAACCTACACAGCTACACACAGTGGCACAACCGCCAACCAGTTTATTTTAAGGGAGGAGCCGGAGGGTTCTTTGTGCTTCATAATTCGATGGTCTGAAAGTTCAACCACAGAACAATAATGAAACGTTATCATAATTGAGTTATCGCTTATCATTTTTGTTATCATAAAATTAAACCAACACAAAATTGTAAGAAGCTGATTATCATCAAATATATTTTATTCGGACCAAGGGGGTGGGGAGGGGGTGGAAAGTCCGGATCGGCAATTCAAAATTATAATTAGATACATAAAAATAAACTATAACTAAACATACTTCAAATACATTTTATGTTTTCATTAATAAATAGGTATTATTCATTATTAGACAAGTTAAGTAATGTATAATTAATGAATGATATTAAAACTTAATTGATCTTAAGAATTCAGTTAGTTTATTTTCAATAGAATGAATGTCTATGAAATAGATACCTAATAGAAAACAGTATTATAATAATATGTAATAGGTAGATATACCGGTGATATCAATTAAACTAATTTCAATACCTACTAGTAAAAATTAATCTAATATGTAATTAAAATAAATTGTATTCATATACCTAACTTATTTATGAAATAATAATAAAAATATTTGAGTCAATCATGATAATCAATATTTCTGTTCCTAATATATACATAGGTACCATAATTAAGATATATAATATTAAATCTAATATTTTATGGCAGTATAAATAAAATTTATATAATAATAACTATAATCTGGTATTATTACTTTTGCTAGGTATCTAAAAATTATTTCTATTTTATTGGTTAAGTTTTTATTTTATTAAATTTAATGCAAGTACCTATATTAATAAGAATTAGGTAATAATTTACTTAACAATCAAGGTACCTAAGTATATCAGAACAATATTTTCTTTAAAATATAAACCTGCATTAATATAACTAAGAACCATTGAATGAATCTAATGGTTGCTATAAGGGGTGGGCTGGGAAATCCCCCCTGAGACTTGAGGAGGGGGTTGGTTCTTTTTAATATGTTAGTATAAAAATAATAAATAATTTATGTCAAATATTAACTGTAAATATTATTTAAGTTTTGAATTATAAAAATAATATTACCTCTATATTAGGTACGCTTGGATAGCCTCTTGCAACAAAACAACTGCTTGGGATTTATTTTTATTCCACAATACTAAATTTTCTCATCCCCCTCCTTGTTTTTTTTCAAAACCACTATTGACTCAATCTACCTAAGTGAACAGTATTAAATTATTTTTGGTGTTTAGACGTATTATGTATAGTATACTCAAGTTCCAAATATTAAGCAGTTATTTCTGGTGTTTAGACGTATTATGTATAATATACTCAAGTTCTAAATATTAAGCAATTATTAAAATAGCAAATATTAAAATTGGGGATTACCTATTGTGTTTTTTAGAGCATAATATAAAATAAATTTTGAAAAATTTAATATTAATGTATAATTAAAGTAATACCTAGACAATGAGACAACTATTATTGTTGAGCTGGATACTTGCAGTGTATTTATTGAAATGTTTTAGAATTATAATTAGTACCTATATAATAATATTTCAATGAATATAAGTTATACATAGTATGAAATACAAATAAGGATGGAAGAAATTAAAGGTTTAAATAGAAAATGCTTTACCTTTATACCTAGATGAAACTTTAAATACCTACTGGTTAATAACATAATGAAACATTGTGTGGATAAATCACATTTTAGGCGTAAGAACATATTGTATTTAATAAAAAAAAAGGAAATACCTATTAGTTTATATTCTTCATGTGCAACAATTATTTACCTATCCATCTCTTTTGCATCGGTAATTTTAAATAACAATTAAAAAAAAGTTATTAATTTTTGTTGTATGTGGGTGTCCTGCAAAGCGGATTTATAGCGCATTACTCCATCACTATAAATTAGCCATTTCTCATGAGATACATCTTGAGATAACATAATTTAATATGTTGGAAATAGTATCCATAATATTTAAGTACCAAATATAAAATTATAAATTCAAATCAATAGGTATCTATTATGTGTATCTATCTATTACAAACTAATTACAGATAAAATAAAAGTTTACTACCTTGATAAGTGTATAGAATATTTTCTAGCATAATTTAAAAAATGTAGTGACATATAAGTCATAACTCAGAACTATCATCATAACTTTATTAACTTCAATAACTTAATACAATTGAATAGAAAAAAAAAATATAAATATGAGTAGGTTCTAATTATATTATATATTTAACCTGAAAGCATATTTGTATAGTTGAATTTTCTTTGTGCTATAATTCATAATTTGCCCACTATCTTTAATAAATAATGTGTATACAACATACTTGGTACTTTGAACTTTAAAACAAACAAACACACAGGCTGTAAAAATTACTGACATCCATCTATAGCACAATTCACTAGTTTGTATATGTGATTTATATTGTTTAAGTAATAGGTAATTAAAATAATGCAAAAGAATTATAAAACTAATTAATGTAAATCAAGAGCGTATAAAGCTGAAGATAGAAGATTATATTTGTTGCATAGCAATACTACCATGAAAAATGGTTACTAATATTGTAATAAAAGCAAAATATAAATATTTATATTGAGTTTGCACCTATTTAGCTAAATACAAGTCAAAACCTAATTTAGGTTGGCAATGGGTATGCGAAAGGCACAGTTACCGCAAAAAACATTAATAACTGCGGTGCCAAACAGCAATAGAAAAATTGACAGTAGCAGACTGCTCCAGACAAAAGCTTGAAGAACATCCCTTATCGTTGTCCTACACCCCCCCCCTCCCACTGCCAAACAAACATAGGTAATAAGACAATCAATAGACACAACTTTGGAGATACAAGATTTCTCGTCTCATTGTCCACCGAAATTAAGTTTGCAGTAATACACCACCATGATAATACAGCGGTAAATACACATTACATCGTTACAGGATTGTAAATTTACAAGAGCGCGCAAGTCAATGTATCCTCGAGGAGACGACCACGAGAGATCACACTGGGCCACTGGGGCGCAAGCGCGCACGAGTCAAGTGGCGATATACTTGTCTATGCGATGACGTTAACGCGAATAGAGAACAATTAAATTGCAATTTCATTTTCATTTTTTCGAATAAGGCAAACTGAACAAAAAAAAAACGGCCATCAGCAACCGAGCGGAAAATAATTAAATCGCTTATAAAAATTGTTAGACTTAAGAGTTTTACCTGAAAACCCTCGTCGGGCTGTTCGCGGGGAGCGCAGTGTCGTGTGTCAGCTTTGGACCGCGCGACCGCCGCACCAACAGCAGCAGCAATGGAATAACAACGACGACGACGTTATCACCATTTTTCGCGCACCGTTATCATCACCGTCGGTCCGAAACCATTGCTAAGTCGCAACTCGCAACGAACGACGATACGATTTACACGATTGGCGTGGTACGTCGGGGTCAAGTCCGACTTTCAGCGCGGGGTGGTTACTGATTAAGCGACGAACGGTTTATGGGAGGGGTGTCGAAAAAGATCACGTCCTGGGGTGGTTACGCGTCCGAGGGGGTTGTGGGGTCGACGGCACACGGTTCCTTTATCCGGTACGGGACGACGCTGTCGGGGCGTTGAAATCATACGCGGAGGCTGGCGCTCCTCGGCCGTCGCGCGGACGGTACGACGGCGACGAGGGATGGTTTTACGCCGTGCGGGCGACAGTGTCGGCGGTACAGGCGGACGACAAAACGCCTCGCGGACGGCCGCCGTGGACGTCGGCGTACGTGGACATAACACACGCTCACTCACTCACGCACACGGTACACGTCGTCGTTTAGACTTTCGGACGTCCGCCGTAATAAAATCACCACGTCGGGGGAGTACGGTGAAAAAAAAATTGGAAAAAATAAATAAATAAAAAAAATTTTAAATAAAATAAAGTTTCGCGCACACGCACACGCGAACACACACACACACACACACACACACAAACACGAACGGGCGCCGCGCGCGCGCAGGGGGAGAGAACGATGTGCAGTATATTATGTGCGGTGCGGAACGGCCGCGCGAACGGGAAACGCGTATATACGAAATAATAATATATATAATGATACGATGTCGTGTGTGCGAGCACGGGCGGAGAAGTCGGGGCCGCGATACGTGGTGGAGTGCGGCGGCAGTGGCGACGACGACGTCGACGGCGGCGGTGACGGTGCGTGCGTGCATGCTGCGTGAAGGGGGCGCGGGCGCGGCGTGCATGTGTGTGAGTGTGTGTGTGTGCGCGCGCGGCCCGAGGTAGGGGAAAGGACCCGCCTTGACGCGTTGGAACACCGACAAACCGACGGACGGTACGCCGTACAATAATAATATCATATTATTATTATATTATTTTATTATAATATGGTATTATAGTATTCTTTATACAAAACGTTCCTGTTATATTTCCCCTCCCTATACTATGGACACCCCCTCAAAACGCTTCGAGTAGAAAAATGTTACGCGCGAGCGTATCTCACGGGTAGGTATTTTTTAATTTTTCACGATTGTTCGGGCGCACCGGCTATGCAACAAATTCGTAGCGTTTAGAACCCGACGGGCGGCGGCGCGCGGATCCCGCCCGTCCGGATGGCGATCGGCCGCCCGCAAAAATGATCGGTAGTGTGGGCTTCGAATTGCACAATGCGTGTCAAAGTACGAGTGGTGATAGTGGAGGCGATGGAACTGGGAGGGTGGTAGAGTACCGTGTAGAGAAGTTGGTTGGTAGGTGTAATAGTCGTCGTCGATGTCCGCGTAGCCGTCGTATATTGCATTTATATTAAACGTGGTCCGCGTACGCCCCACGGTCTGGTTAACCTTATTTCGATAATTCCGATTTCCTTCTTCCGATCTCGCTGTGGCGACTATACGCATGATGCACGACACGGCGGATACGTTTTCCGGCCAACCGTATCACTCACGCAGTCGGGTGACGCTGCACGCACGGTTTGGCAACGTTGCCAGCTGCCGAACTCGCGGAGGAGCCGCGGAGAAGTAGGAAGAGGTTGAGAAAAACGATGATAACATCCCGATTGCGTACATTTAACGCGTACGAAACAAAAAAATCTGGCTGAAAAAAATGTGTGCGTGTCTGTATACATTCGTTTACCCCGACCCGATAGTATATTGACCATCGTGATCTTCTCTAGTATCGTGCATATTGAGCACGATATTAGTTTTGAAACATCTGTGACATGGGTGGGGATGAGGAGAGATAATCATCGTTCAATTTGTTTCGAACCGTTATTATTTTGGGTGTGAATGGTTGTGATGTGGATCGTTTCTGTGCAAAATCATGTCAAGCAGTTTTTTTGGAGCTTCACGCGTCATGACGCTCTTACGATTTTTCATTTATACGCGACAGACGGCGTTTAAAAATTGAAAAGTAAAATCACCGATTGGTCGGCGAAAGGAAACTTCTGCAGTTTTGCAGTAAGGCGCGCGACGGTATAATATAATATAACTGCTACTATATCTACTTATATATTCGAGCAGCGGGCACACCGGTGTTGGTGTACATTGGAAAGCGGCGTCCTACATTTACTCCCTCCCTTTTATTACCGTCACAAGCAACCTACCCTTTATTCTTAAGGGAAACGTGTTTCCAAACGCAGCACGAATCACGAACCGACCTGGAATAGAAAAGAAAATGTTTGCGAACGTATTTACTCCACGCTGCGTGTGATTTCTGTACAGAGGACCAACAATAATTATAATTGTATAAGCGGTGAGACATTATTTTCACGATGGCCTCGGAACTGGAGATTAGATAAGCAAACGGTTGTGTACAGGGTAACAAAATTAAGGCTCGTATTATACCGATCGTATTTATCCCACAAACAGTACTATAGGTTATTTAATAATTTGTTGTACCGAATACCGATTAAGTGTTCATTCCAATAATGCTCTTCAAATAATATGTATATTGGTAAAATGTAAACGGATCTTTGATCGTATGATAAGTAATAACACGTGGTTCTAGGGCATATATACAAAAAAAAAATATTATTGAAAAGGTATTAGTTTAACTATATACCTAAATATTTATTACAAATTCATACAAAAAGTATAAATAATCAGAGCAGATGTAAATATTTTTATTATGTGTATATCGTATGAATGTATATCGTAATGAAGATGGTTATAAAATATCACATACCTACAAACATGACTGAGAGTACGTCATTGTAAACTCAATAACGTCATAATATATATATGCATTATATAAGTTACGTACGTATTACACAATATTAAATAAGATGTTTGATTTTAACATTATGATTTATGAGTTTCCGAGAAATTGTGTAAACATTAAGCTTTTAAGTAGGTATCTATTATGTATAATTTTGCGGTCCATAATGTGTAAAAAACATAGGCAAGTCAAATCTATATTTTGGGTTGTTTATGCATCATTATTATTAACACCAAATACTCAAATTAATTATACTTATATTTTCTAGTTGAATATAACATGATATTCACATTGTTATATTTACAATATTACTCTTATGATAATTATCATTATAATAAATAATAATGTATATAATATTATAATATACTTATATGGATTATATTATAATTATATCTCAAAAACTGGAATTTTGTTAGACCCTGTACGTATAACGTCATTACTTATACCAGACACCCAAAGATATACTAATAGGTATTTAATAGTCATACCTAGGCAGTGTTGTAAAGTATTTGAGTAAAGTATTGAGTAAAAGTATTCAAATACTTTTTTCCGTATTGAATACTTTTTCAAATACTTTTATTTTTGAAGTATTTGAACGGTATTTTAAATACATTTTTTTACTATTGAATACTATTTTATTGAATACTTTTTTTATTCCTTCAACTTTTTATTCATTGTCAAATAATAATAATGTCTTAATAATATTATAATATATATTTATCATTTATGAACAATTCTATATTGGTTTTAGTTTTCGTCTATTAATAGCTAATTAATATTAGTTACTCTGAGAAACCGTCTGTTTATCGTCGACACTCGACGACGATTGGAACGGTACGTTTCGGTACCTACTACCTACCAATATAGTATATTATCATAGCGAAATATAATACGAATATTAGGTAGGTAAGGTATGTCGTATACGTACGTATTTTTTTGTTTTGTATTTGAAAATTATTTCAAATACTTCTAAAAAGTATTTGAGTAATACTCAAATACTTTACAATAGATAGTATTTGGGTGGTATTTTAAATACTTTATTTTATAAGTATTTGAGTAATTACTCAAATACTTTTTAAAAGTATTTTTTACAACACTGTACCTAGGTATAATTAAAATAACTAACGGAAATAAAAAAAATCATTTTTATGTATCTACCTAAACATTTTAGAGGACTAGAGTAGTTATGAGAAATATCAATTAAATCTTCAACAACTACATTAATCGGTCGGTCTTAAAATAATGATCTGCATTTTTAAAAAGGTGCTCTGCTGTACAGTAGGTTACAAGTGGGTCACTGGATAATGGATGGTATTAAATTTGAATTCAATGATATAATATCATTGTATAAGAAAAACGATTCTGAGAGGAGATACCTTCTCCTGTAAGTCTAGGTTTAAGACATATTATATACATATCTATTATCTATGGTATTTTAAAAAATATTGACTTATAATAGGTACCCATAATAAACTCCAAATTAATCATATCACAAAATCCATTAGGTACTTATAACGCGTTATACATCAACAACAAACCCTGATCCTATCATAGATATATAATAGTATACTTTAGAAGTTTCAAGTTCCCACGAATAATATTATAAAATCACAACAAAATAACTAAAATAGTTATTCTAGGTTTTTAATACGTAATTTCGTCCAAATTTGAACTGAATGAGTATAAAAATAAACTGTGCTTGTGTATTTTTAATATTTTTCAACTACTACTGTAACAATAAACCCGGAGTATTGTATTACATTTTTACACTTTTTGACCCGACAGATAAAACTTTATTGATATTCATAGGAAAAAAAAATAAAAAAATTTAAAACTAACAATGCCCGTAAACAACTCAAAAAGCGTCAAAATATATTTTGAAAACTTTATAGAGTATAAGAACTGATAAAATAAACATTCAGTAAAATTTGCATGTATCTAGTCATTCGTTTTTGAATTATATCAAAATAAGAAAATCGTTACATGAAAAATCGAGTGAATAACAAATTTTTTAAAAATATAATTTAAAATGCTCATAAAAATTTAATTTCACTTTCTGGTAGACATTTTTTTTTTTGATAAAGATAGACAAACTTATGAAAAATCTTGTGTTACTCTTGAAAAATTTTTATGAATTTCTAACTAAAAATAATTTGCAAGATTTCGTGTTTTTTCCGTATTTTGTCAATATTTGAACTTTAAATGCTTATAAAAAAAAACTGTGACTAAGGATTTTTAATTTTTTTCAAACGTCATTGTAACAACATAATAGGAGCTATTTATATTAAAGTTGTAAGCTTTTTAACCTAACAAAGAAAGTTTTATTGACATCCATAGAAAAAAAAACCTAAAAAAATTCGAAACTGAGTATTTCAGTAAAAAGCTAAAAACAAGTCAACATTTTTTGAAAATTTTTTCATGTATATAAAAGGCTAATATAAACATTCAGTGAAAATTTCATGTATTTACGATCATTTGTTTTAGAGCTTCATCAAAAGCCAAAATCGATTTTGTTAAAAACCGATTTTGCGTAAAAATTCCCGTTTTTCCTTAATTTTTATGTTGTTTTTCCCGGCACTTGTGAAAACTATTGGGAATTTTAAAATTTGACCATCCGAATGCACCAACTAGATTCACTTTCCCATCGAAAGATACTGTTGAAGAAAATCGAAGCAGTTTTACTGCCCTAAACCGTGATGACAGACCCAAAAATAAAAAAGGTGGGCAAGTGGGTGTCGCTCTGCTGTACAGTAGGTTACAAGTGGGTCACTGTATAATGGATGATATTAAATTTGAATTCAACGATATAATATCATTGTATAAGAAAAACGATTCTGAGCGGAGACGGTATGTCAGTTTAGGTATAAGACATATTATATACATATCTATGGTATTAAACAAAAAATTGACCTATAATAGGTACCTATAATAAATTCCAAATTAATCATATCACAATGTCCATTAGGTACTTATAACGCGTTATACATCAACAAAACCGTGATACTATCATAGATATATAATAGTACACTTTAGAAGTTTCAAGTACCCACGAATAATATTATTCAATCACAACAAAATAACTAAAATAGTTATTCTAGGTTTTTTAATATGTAATTTCGTCCAAATTTGAATTTAAAATGTCTGTAAAAAATAACTGTGTTCATATATTTTTTAGATTTTTTGGTTACAGTATGAACTATTTATGAGAACCTTTGTTTTAAATTTGCAATCCTTAGCTATAAAAACTGAACATTTTATAATTTATTAATTTCAATGATTGATAATTTTCGAGATTTTGATAAATTTTGTCAAAATTTGATCTTTAAATGCTTATAAAAAAAAACTGTGCCTATGTATTTTTAATATTTTTCAACTGCTATTGTAACAGTATATCAGGAGCCTTGTATTAAATTTTTACACTTTTTGGCCCAACAGATAAAACTTTATTGATATTTATAGAAAAAAAACTAAAAAAAATTGAAAGCTGTAAATGTCCATAAACAGCTCAAAAAGAGTCAAAATATTTTCAAAATTGTATGGTGTATAGAAAATGCTAATTTAAACATTCAGTGAAATTTTCATGTATCTACAGTTATTTGTTTTTGAATTACAACAAACTAAGGAAATCGCTACATGGGAAATCGAGTGAATATTCAATGTTGTAAAAATTTGAATTTCAAACGCTCATAAAAATTTAATTTGACTTTCTTATAGACATTTTTTTTTTGATAAAGGTAGATAATCTTATAAGGAATCTTGTGTTAAATTTTCAAATCTTAGATTTAAAAAGAAAAATTTTTACGAATTCTTAACTCAAAATAATTTGCTAATTTTCGTGATTTTTCCATATTTTGTCAATTTTTGAACTTTAAGTGCTTATAAAAAAAAATTGTGACTAAGGATTTTTAATATTTTTCATCTGCCTTTGAAACAACATATTAGGAGCCTTCTATTAAATTTTCAAGCTTTCGCAACCAACAAATAAAATTTTATTGATATTTCTAGAAAAAAAAAATGAAAAATGAAAATGTCCCTAAACAGTTCAAAATAAATCAAAATATTTTGAAAATGTTATCGTGTATAGAAAATGCAAATATAAACAACCAGTGAAAATTTCATGTATATACGTTCATTTGTTTTAGAGTTACACCAAAAACCAAAATCGATTTTTTGGAAAACCAATTTTGCGTAAAAATTCCCGTTTTTCCTTAATTTTTATGTTGTTTTTCCCGGCGCTTGTGAAAACTACTGGGAAATTTATACTTTTGACCCCCCAAAGTACCAACTAGATTCACTTTCCTATCAGAAAAGCTACTGATGAAGAAAATCCAAGCACTTTTACTGTCCTAAAACGTGATGACAGACACAAAAATAAAAAAAAAAATAAAAAAAAAAATAAAAAAACACACATCATTGTAAAATCAATACATTCATCGTTTCACTCAGAATCTAAAATAAAAAAAAAAACACACATCATTGTAAAATCAATACATTCATCGTTTCACTCAGAATCTAAAATAAAAAAACACATCATTGTACCTATAGGTAATCAATACATTCATCGTTCCACTCAGAATCTAAAATAATAATAGTATACAAACAAATTTGTACAATTACGAAAATGCGAAAACGATTTGTATATAGATATATGCAAATAGGGTACACAAATTAGGAATACAAATTTAATCTCTCAAACTTTTTGAAGTGTAATATATTATTATTGTTATTATTAACTATAGTCTAAAACCATATTTTTTAGTTAACCTCATTACATATTTATGATTAGGAATTTTTACATTTACAGTTTAATTTGATTTATTCCTTAATATACCTTTTGTAAATATTTTAAGATTAATGATATCATACATATATGACCCTTTTACCAGAAATATCTGCATTATACTTCTCTCCTAAATACAAATACGCTTAAGGGGATTGGAAGCGGCGATTTTCTGTCTTTATCTAACACACGTGGAACATAGGATTATAGACGTGTTCTATGTCCAACGTACCGATTAATCTAATGAAGCGATAAGAATTCTGAAAACAGATTTGAATTTGTCGTCAAGTCTACTTGAGATCGACTTTCCCACATTTTTGATATTGTCCCACCAAAATCATAAAAATGATATATTATAAAAAGTACTTAAAAAATTTACAAATTTCAACTTTTGGAGAAGTTTAAATCAAAAAATCAAAAATGTGGGAAAGTCGATCTCAAGTAGACTTGACGACAAATTCAAATCTGTTTTCAGAATTCTTATCGCTTCATTAGATTAATCGGTACGTTGGACATAGAACACGTCTATAATCCTATGTTCCACGTGTGTTAGATAAAGACAGAAAATCGCCGCTTCCAATCCCCTTAATAAGGTAAATAAAAGGTCATGCGTAGACAATTCATTAGAATTTTGATAAAAATAATACAGATATGCATAAACAATAATCATAATAATATAATATAACATAAAAAGAAAATACAAAGAAAACTACAATACTAGATTACTCCAAAGAAAACCACTTGTAAAGAAACGACTTATATATAGTTACGATACTAGCTTACTTCAATATGTAAAAAAACTACGTCCACTATGGCAGTGTTCGTTACGTTAAAAATTAAAATATTGAAGGCTTTAAAAAATATTACATTCGTTTCACGAATTTTAAACATTCATGAATGACTAACACAAAAATATAAATTAATAAGGTTTATTATTATAACACACAAGCTACGAGGATTATTGGCCATTAGGTCATAAAATAATATGACTAAAATGTTGATATATAATGTGTAATATTAAATGAGATTGAATGATGAACGATTTTCAATTTGTTTGTTTACGAAAAGACCTCAAATTTCAAAGACAATTAATATAATTATTTACATAGTAGATTATAAATTATTGTCAAAATTGCAGTTTACAATAAATGTATAATATTATTGGAATCAGTAATTATAGTTTAAAATATCATTAACTTAATATCTGTTAATTACTCAACCTATATATACAATTATATTATATATAATACATAATGTGTTACCTATAAATGCGTATATGTATATTATACACATCAACGTGGTAGGTATGAACCAAGTATGAACATGAATTGTATAATTGCTGAAGATCTAACACAATGATTGTGTAGGGAAAGAATTTTTTTGCTCATAACGTAAATGCATTTTTGGAAACTTTGCTCGTTCTATATCTATTTATTAAACCACTCAAATAAAATTATTGCCCCTTTTCGCAGTTTGGTGTACCTATACATTTTACAGTTGGAATCTGCTAAAAACAGAATAAATGATTTTAAGCGAAATATATAATTATTACTCAACGAAATCATGACGTGTGGATCATTGAGATCATGTAACACCAACAGTCAACACGTACAGTAACCAAAGATATTGTGGTAAAGAAAGCGCATGTACCGAAACAAGTATATTAATTTAAAATTAATTTTGATCAAGTCTTAAATATATAAATTTTATAAATAGTATTTCTAAACCATTTTAAGCATATCTCCAAGAAATGTATATTGATAATGAGGAATATTATGCATCCAGAAAGCTCTTATTTGTAATTAACGTGACCAATTAAGATAAGTTTAGATGACAAGCAAGCCAGTAAAACTTTAATTGTAATAATAAAAAAAAATTAAAATTAGGGACCGTCGATTGCATTTGTATGTATCTAATCGACAGACAACGATAATAAATTAGATTAATTGGTGTGTAGTTTTTAATTATAATCAAATCACAAGTACCTATATGCACTGACAATTATTATTATTAGTGTTAAATATTATTAAATTCAAGTTTGTAGTTAACGAAAATAATAGGTAAGTATGCTGTATGCCCAAAAGTTTAAATGGATCTATCCACATTAATATACAAGCAATTTCAATTATAACACAACTAATTTTATTTTTTAGTATCAAAATATTTAAAACAATCTGGCGAATTCATACATTTTTTAAATAAATTATTATAGGTTGATTTAGACATTGTTTTTTTTTTCCGATTATACGTATTTGTATTTATTCATCTATGAAACTACGATTCTTTTAATGTTTTTATTTTTTTTTTTAATGAGCAACTGTTTGCCTCAAATATGACAGAGAACGTATTATCGATTTATCGCTATATTATTAGTTAACATTATGAACTAAGTTATACACTTATACTACACAATTTCACTGGAGTTTACGGACTGCATATTAGTAAACCGATAATATAATATTAAGATGATTATTATTTGAACATGAAATGTTCAACAATTCTTAAATGTAAGGGTAATTTTCGGGAATCAAAAGTTAAAAAATACAGTAAAATATGATATTTTCAAAACAATCAGGAAAAAAAAAATAAGGTAAAAAAATGTTCAAAATTAATCTATTTATACCTTCTATAAACTATATTTTGTATTTACATCGATTTACTGCAGAAAGTCAGTATTGTAAACATCAATAGGTAATATCTTCTTTATAATATACAAATATTTTTGTACATATTTTGTTAGTATCCGGTCATCTCGAAAACCAATTGGCACCAAATTTCTTTGAACTCAGCTAGTGTTTATAAGCTTCGTTTTTCAACCCATATAAATTGCAATAGATATAAAGATACATACATAAATTCAGTCGTATTGACTCATGAAAATTAAATATTTCTAGTTTATACTATAGAGTCGCGTTGGTTCATTGGTTACAGAAATAAGAGACTTTTATATAATCTACATAATATATTATATACAAATTATTGTAATTTACTACTCAAAAAATATTCGACCGATTTTGACGAAAATTTCATAGATAGTTCTCATAAGTTATATTAAGTGCGTAGGTATCAAAAAAGTGTAGAGTAGTTTATCCAGATTCAAAAATATACCAAGTGCTATATTGGAGTGTCTATTTGTATCAATTATCAAATTACTAATTAGAAATTAATTTACAAAGTGAGGTACACCGACGCCGATTTGCCCGTGAACTGGTAAAACCGAGATTCATCTATTATATAGAGCCGTATTTCATATTTGTTAATTTTTTCTCAGCCGAAGTTGGGTTATACAGCTAGTCATATAATATAATATATGGGGCATTTTCGAAAAATTAGTTCAACCTGATAGTATACCGACTATATACCGTATTACCAAGAGTATTATACATAAATTATCAAATATCGTTAGAAGGAAACACAACATCTCCACTCAAAATTGCGAGTACTTCGTATAGGTACAAAAATGTATTATTTAAATCTAATTCAACACATCCATTAAGAGGACGTTGCACCCGCAGTGTCTCTCCGTCTTACAAATGTACAACGTAGCAAAAACTGTTTTGCGCGGGAAAGAACCAAGAACGCGCTACAGTCATAACTAGGAAACGAAATTTTCACTACATGAAAAAGAGAACTTTGGCTGTGCAATATCGTTTTAATTTTATCGTTATCGGAACTTCAAAAAAAGTTATTTAAGTTTGAAACACACAAATAATAATGGATTTTGAAACAACAAGAACTTTTTTCTTATAAGTAATTTCAAAAAAATAAAAACGATATTGCACAGCTAAAGTTCTCCTTTATATGTGGCGAAAATTTCGTTTCTTAGTTATCACCGTAGCCTTCTCGGTTCTTTCCCGCTACAAAACGTTTTTACTAGGTATGCCGTACGTGTGTAAGACGGAGACAACATCATATGCGGGTGCGACGTCCTCTTAAAATGTACAGTGGGGGACGAGGTGGCCGAGCGGTCTAACGCGTCGACTGCGGCGCTGGCAGTCACGGGTTCGACTCTCGACCACTGGGCGGCATTTTTCTCCGGGCAAGTCACGGTGTCCGGAGTACAAATGCCGCCATCCCCCACCCCGGGGCATGGCAGAAACCTACCGGTGCCCCAATAAAAATTCTGCCACCACAAACACACTCGTGTACCAACCTACCCAATCTAAAAACCTACAGTTCCCTCCACACACCCAATGGCCTATGTTGCCGCGGGTTATCCAATAAAAAAAAAAAAAAAAAAAAAAAAAATGTACAGTGATAAGTGATAACCTACTCGTTGCTGAGGTAAATGTATTAAATAAATACTGAAAAATTATGAAATACATATATATTATATACGTGCAAATATTTTAAATAGCTTAACAATGGTTAATTAAGTTAAATGTTAAACAAATTCGATTTAACAATAGTATAGGTTGTTGAGTTAAATAATGTTTTTTTTTAATTGATATAATGTATCGTTATAATTGATGTACCTATACGGCCTAACATAATAATACATAATAATATGCTCGATAATAGGTAAACGTTCTAATCCTATAATACAGTGACATATAGCCAGGAGTTTGTTTGTTTGGTTTTTTTTGGTGGGGGGAGGGGGTGGGGGGTGGATAAATTGTTATAAAAGGAAAATTTAACTAATTACTATGTCCAACCAAACAATGAATCATATATTTTTGAGTGTTAGGTATTAATACGGCCTAATTTTAGGTAGGTACGCCTAGTTACAATTATAGTATAGTCTAAGATATGATGCTGTTGTTATAAAACATTTTAGACTTAAGTGTAGCAACCTTCATACAAATTATACTATTAAATTCATGGTGACACATAATAAGTTCACAGAACATTGAAAGCATTTTTAAATTTACTTAATATTTCAGGGATGGGGCAAAAATATTTTTATTAATATTTAGGCTGCAGCAACCTCAGCTAGCAGCTAGGGGTCTAGGGACTGTATATATTATACAAAATATATTCTTACTCAGCTTGATGTTTTGTTTTTTGTAATTATTATTTATTTTCATTAATTAATTTGTAGTTTATATTATTGGGTGTTGACGAATTTTTTAAGATTTTTCAATAATATAATATTATCTATAGGTACGTTAGCGTCAGGCGTTGTAATATATATATATATCTATTTAATATTTGCTTTTATACCCGTTGGAAGAGACGAACAAATATATAAATACTACCTACTACTATAAATTCAAGTGTGAATACCAGGTTACAGATTTAAGTGATAACGAGTATCCAACGGTCAGTGGTGTCAGTCGTAAATAAATAATAATGTTATATAAATATATATACAACATTGTATACATAATAATATATATATATTAATATACCTAAATGGCTACATTATTAAAATTCTTATGTTTACGATTATTTTCTGTTAATATTCTTATTGTTAAAATAAGAGAAAAAAACATGACTAATTTAGTGAAGTGTGTATTTTTATTACAATAATTGTTATAGTTTGACTATGGTAGTGTGTAATTCAAAGGTCGATCTCTACATAATTGTGCAATATCTTGTAGCGTTATTAGACTGATGATAGGTATAGGTAATAGGCATACATTATTATATGATATGCGCAAATAGTGGAGTGGCTAGGTGGGCTAAGCCTCCCCCCAAAAAAAAATTTACCAGGAAAGCGTCATAAGAGTCCGGTACGGTTCTGAGCTTCAACTTCAGCCCCCCACCACCACCAAAAAAAAAAAAAAAAAAATCGTAGTACGTCAGTAAAACTATCATCTGGACCGGATTGAGAGAACGCTACACAAGCAGGCGTTTTCTTGTATTAAATATATTCGTGCACATTTTAAATTATTACCTATTTGCGTATATATGGCTAAATGGCCAAAATTCTACATTGTATATATTTATAACTTACTTTAAAATTTAAGTATCAAAAAAAGATAATATAGGTCGGGCTGCATTCAACAGTGTTTGTATTTAATATAATATTATGGTAAATAAAAATGAATAGGTACGTGGCAATTTTCAAAATGTATATACATAGAGTGTGGAT
This sequence comes from Macrosiphum euphorbiae, assembly GCA_949089665.1. Lineage (NCBI taxonomy): Eukaryota > Metazoa > Arthropoda > Insecta > Hemiptera > Aphididae > Macrosiphum > Macrosiphum euphorbiae. The sequence goes on along the minus strand of CARXXK010000001.1, from coordinate 155,552,463 downwards.
GTTTGTATACAGAACGGTGGGACGTACGGATGTAATATGACTCTTATAAATTGTCCAACATTCTTGTAACATGAAATTCTCACCAGAACAACTAACATAATAAACGGTGTCTGGAAAATATTTCTAAACTTTAAAAACTACCTGTAAACTTTGTATTATTATATTACAGCCTTTTTCCATGACTTATTCATGCAACTTTTTTATCATATTCCAACAGACAAAAGTGTAGTGGACCACTCTTAGGCCCGGGTTGCACAAAACATTTAATAAATCAATAGTGAGCTAATGGTCCCTTAAACAAAATTCAGTGGCCCACGATTGGTTCTTTAAATTTTTATTGAAGCATTAAATTTAATAAATTGTTTATGCAACCCTGCAATAATATAATATAAATTATAATATTTAAGTTTGATAGTACGTATGGTGTGATCTAATATTAAAAACAAAAAAATGAAATTCGACATCGGAACGTACATTTTGCATGTTATATTGTGATTATTAAGTGTTCGGTAGAGGTCCTGGACCTTGGTGGAGGCTATTAATATTTAGGGATAAAATTATGACAATTTATACTATTTTTAATGCTTATCACTCGTAGAAAATGCCTATTTGTAAATATGCGTAGGTAAATGATAACTCATTTGCAACTTTACTATTATCTATCTAAAATTATTTTATACAATAATTTGGTTCTAGTTTTATTTAGTCATAATAGAAGTTAAAATTTCTATACCATTTTAAAATTAAATTCAAAGATTATCAAAGTTTTCACTTTTTTTTAATGGCAGCCTATATTTTTAGAATAATACTACAAAAGAAAATAAATACTTTCCCGAAATCTTAATAAATTTATCCATGGAAAATTTAAATAACTATTAATTTTTAATGATCATTTATAAAGTTTAGACGAGTAGGTAATTTATTACTCGGAGTACTAAAGCCAATGACGTCTCTGGCTCCATTTTAGGGGAGGTAGATTTGAAAATATATATTTAAAGCTTATAAAAGTTTATGTATGTGTGTCAAAGCTAATTAAATATCCACAACAATGAATCAGAAAGTATTAACCGAGGTATTAACATTAAAATAAAAAGTTCCTGTGACCCCATCATCTTCCTCCCCTCGCAGAAATATACCCTATAGACTATAACTACTTCACTCTGCTGATTTAAACTTAAAATAGATGAATAAATGATTAACTGTTGGTTCTAAATTTAATTTTTATAAATTCAGTAAATACATATGCCAAACACTTATATTTAGGCAGCCATTTAAACAAATATAAATAATCAGTACCGAATAATGCGACTTCAGGGAATTTCTCTGTACATTTCATATTAAATTTATGTTTCTGAGGGACGGAGATCAAACATCAAGCCAATCTAGGAGTAGCCTATATTACAATAATTGATGGCCACAAACATTAAAGTGTTTTGTGTATTAATTTTTAATAATAATATAGGAAAGTTTTAAAAGCATTAAGTGACCGTAAACAAAACTAAATGAGCTCAGCAAAGCTTGGGTATTTTGAATAAAAAAAATAATTAAATAAATATAAAAAAGTTACGTCGATGAAGAACATCGAGTAAATTAATAATCGAGCGTGGTTTCAAAAATATCTGGTGTCATCGACAAGCGTAGACATTTTCTCATCGGACTGGTTAGGGAAACTTGTTTTTACATATATATTATATTCAAACACCGTTGAACATCAACAATAATAATAACGTATTATTTTATAAAATATATATAATATACGGGACAAACAAATTAGAATAACACGTTGGTCTTATATTTATATTATCTACGGAAACACACGGGGAAGTTGGCGCGGTGTACCCCCCCCCCCCCCGACGCAGTATTGCAGCAATGAGATGACCTAAATCGTTAGTTCGATATAAAGTCGTAGCCGACCATAATGACGCGTATCGGTCGTCGGTCGATCAAATGTATGTCGTGGCGCAAAACGAACTCCCGGGCGATCGGTGACGGTGGTGGGTAAGTTTGGCGTCAGCGGAAATACGAAACCTATGGTTGAAGTGGTTACGGCACATATAGTATTTGCGTTGCAACGTCGTGGTCGTATGTTACCATTGACTGTAAATACCTAAGAGAACGAAGTCGAAGTGTGTGGTAAGGATTTAAAACGGTTAATATACACCAAGTACCGAACAATAACGGAAAACTGCGACGACGGTCGCGAGCAAAAAAGTAAAAACGTCCATGTCGCGCGACGGTCACTGCTCGTGGGCACCACCGTGATTGTCGAGTAGTAAAAAAAAATATTTCGACGGTCCGGTGACACGAGGGACCCAGCTGAATAGCCGATCGCTTATAATCCAGTCGCGCGACACATAATCATGATGATAATATATAACCTAACAAACGAGTAAATTACAACTACGACGACGATGATAATAATATTAATAGTGTTACATAGTTACATTATTTCGCGCGATTGACGACCGCGACCTTGCCGTCGTGTGTAGTCTGTCTCCTTGACATAGTACCTACTACCTATATACCAGCTATGGTGGCGGACATGGTATCCGCTGCTCGTCGGGCGGACCCGAACGCCAGTGACAATAATCATATCATCGATGTTCGCGGGTATGTTGTTATGATTAAATAAAGTATTAACAGTAGAAAACGAGATAATTTGTTTTTTTTGTTACAAACCGTACGTTTTGTCTAAACACAGAGACGGTGGCGACGAAGACGACGACGACGACAACCAAGAGCAATTATTATTATTTTAATAGCAAGTCGCAAGATCAAAACTACGTATAACCTTGAAAATCACACTAGGTTATAAAAAAATTATACACTTTTCGGTATGCGACACACACACACACACACACACCAACAGTCGGGCGTTCCACCAAAAGTCTTCGAACGGCGGGTATATTATAATCATTTGCGTTCGGATCAACGACATGGACAGCGCGAAATGTGGGCGGCGCGCGGCAACGGTGCGCAGTGCTTTGTGTTATTCGCGGTACATTTCGCTATCACCGATCCTGCGTGGCAGTAAATAGTAAAATAATATAATTGTGTGCCGTGGACGATAATTGTTATATAAATATATGTGCGTATGTGCATATATATTTCACAAATCAGAATAATACCATTATCGGCGGCGCAATGATAAGTTGCCGTACACGGGAGTTGTAGTAGTAGTAGTAATAGTAATAGTAGTAGTAGTAGTAGTATTGTAGCCTGTTGGAGTTGTAGTAGTAGTAGTAAAATATAACATTAGTATACCGTCTACGTCGATACGTCATTTGTACATTTTATCCGCACACACACTCACACACATTAAAGTATTTTAACAAAGACTGCGTATTTGGCGTGACGACGTTGCGACGACGAAACGATAGAGTGCGCTGGCCCTTACGAATACGCACCGTCCACCTTGCGTACACGTCGTCATGCCGCCGCCACCGCGGTCGACTAAAAATATTGCGTCTAATTGGTTTTTAATCACCGTCGTCGTTGTAAAAGCGCGAAACTTGTTTTCGCGGCCTACTCTGTCGGCGCGAGGTTGTTGAGGCTACCGCGGGCGAGGTGTGTCGGCGGCGCGCGCGCGAGTGTCGAACGAGTTGCGGGACGCTACCGTCGATGCCACCCCGTCAGCGACTTTTAATCTGATGACACATACACGACGAGTCCGAGCATATCCGAGCGAGCGGAAAACGTACCGAATATAATAATAGTAAAATAATATAATATTATTATGGCCGAGTGGACGACGGACGTGCTGAGAGGTGGGTAATCCGAATACGACCCCATTCGAACTAGTGAGATATTCTCGCGTACACACACTACACACGAAGGGGATGCAGGCAGGGACAGCGCGGAAAACCTTCGCGTATTGTTGTCATTCTCTGTTATTGTTTGACATGTCGTTGTCCCCGGCGGTTTTAGACGAGCGGTCGCGTGACAGGTGTCGCCGGACAGATTTCTCCGGCGACAGTGAAGTCCAAAAGTAGTTCGCTGCGATCCATCGGCCATCGCCGAGAAAACTATCGTCGCCGTCTCTCGGACCACGATCCGCGGGGCAAGAGGCGAGAGCTGTGATTATTTTAATATTATATACGCGTGAAATCGGATACTCCCGCAGTCTCGTTGGCCGGGTAAAGTCGATAAAATTACGGACGACGGTGACGTATTCCGATATCCGTCGTTGGTACACGTATTATTATTCGCCCGTCGTCCAGGGCGCGCGATATCGGCCGGACATTGTGTAGAGTAATGACGATGACGACGACTTGGCTGCGGCCGTGGGTGCGTTATTTCGCGGTGTGGGTGCGTAATATTATGTATCGTTCGCGGCGGCGGCGGCGTTGGTGACGTAAGCCTCATCCTCGACGCCCCGACGTAATCTCGGAGCACACTCACGCACGCACTCATAATATATATTAAAAAGTATTCGAGCATACACGCACGGTGCGATGAAATAATAATTAATATTGGTGCCAGGACAAATCGAATGTCCGGCGGCGAGGGGTGCGAATCGAAACCGGAGAGGGGCGGAAAATAGAGACAAAAGATAGAGAGAGAGAGAAACGAAAAAAACAGCGGACACGCTCACTATGGTCACTTCATGTCTACATAATATTATTATTATTATTATGTATCGGGGCGGGCACGAAAACTCGGTAAATACAATTAGGTTATGAAGACTACGGATTCGGACGAACGTTGACATCGTTACATCAATTCCGTTCAAGGTCACGATAAACTATATTATATACGGCGGGCAGGCACCGACCGCCATCGCCGCCGCCGTAGTCGTCGAAGACTCGGTGTCAACGACACTCGGAAAAGTTTCGATACGATACCCAAAGAGGGATAATGTGTATACACATTACACACACTCGTAGTAAGTCTAAACTCTAAAGGGCGACCGTCGTGCTGAAGTACATTGTTGTGGTACGAAAACCACACTCACACACACCACACAAAGCATATATTACATACATTTAGGGGCATTTATGTGACTTACGATTATGACGAGAGTGAGCGAGTGCGTGTGTAGGTACAGTATAGGTATATCGACCCCGTCGTTGAACTCGGAACCCATACCCACCGCCGCGTTGTAGTCGTAAGACAGGACGTTACCGACAGTAACCAATAATTTATGCGTAACAAACGATATCTGTGTACAGTATGTTTTAATATCGATAATAATATGTGGTAATAGACAATATTATAGTGCAGAGAGACCAAACTACAAACCCCCAAATATCGTGGAGGTGACGACGGACTCATTAAACCTTCCGACCTAAAGCTCCCCCTCCCCCAAACACGTTTAGCGACCACATACAACTCCACCACCACCGCCGCCGATCTACCCTTCGATTTTATTCGGTGCCCCACTGCCCCCACACGCGTAAACCACACTCACTTGGAGTGTGTACACTAGTACGCCGTTTTATAATAGGTATTATAGGTACCTACTACCTCCTACTAACGTGGTCGGACATTATACGATATCCGTTTAGTATAATCGACATCACTATCATATAGGTACAATGTACATAACATATTATGTGCATAGTGTACACGTTATTATTATTATTATTATTGTTATGATAACATCATTACTACCGGGACACAACTGTAACGCGTAATGTGTGTATATAATATTAATAAATATTATATTATAAATTATAATATACTAAAATTATGTAGTGTATACCTAGTATATTATTATTATTTGTGTTATACTTACGACAAGCGCGACGACGATGACGACGTGTGCGTTGGGGGGGAGTAAAAAAAACTGAGCGACGACGACGACCCCCCTGGCGAAAAGTGAGCAGCGTACACACCACGGCTGTCGGTCGACAATGACGCCGAAGTGCCTCAACTCGTTGCTGCGACGCGCACACAAAAACGTGAGAGCCAGTCGAACAGCAATGGCTTCCCTCGGTGTCGGTGTCGGTGATGACTGGGCGGTGGCGGCTGCGGTGGCGGTGCCGCGGCCACAGCGGAGGAGGGCGCGCGCGTGTACCGTCCGTGTTGGTCGTCCTCGACAACACCGCAGAGACACCTGTCGGACTGGCCCGGAAGACCAGCCTAGACGACAGATGGCGTAGAAATAGCAATATCTTTTCGTCATCCGGCTTCAACACCGATGAATTGTACGCGATCGTCGCTTGTCAACAATTTTATCATGAATAATATTATTATTATATTCCTACGTTTTCAACGCGAATGACCATCGTCCAAGAAATGAACCCGAGGAATAAATCTTTGTTCATAATATAAATTATATATTATTATTATTGTATAATTATTTTCATAATAATATGACATATTATAATACATTACATAAGTTATTACATAGACATATCGTTATATTATATTATTTAAGTTTCAGTGTTTCACTATAATAATCGTAGAATTAATTTATGTTCCTAAGGGTTTTTAATGTTTTTACTTTGATTTTACAAATCTATATTGTGAACATATCTACGCATTATACAATTATTGTATGTGTAAATTCAACTAAATTGTAAACATAATAAAAAAAAATTTTAATTTAAATCTAATCGGCAGTCGTGGAAGTCTGTTCCAAGAATACCTGAGAATAATAAGGTGGCCAAAATGCGTCTTACCTTGGAGCACCGATCGCGGTGCGTAATCCTCGGGAACGAGTTACGAACCGGAAACTGGCGATGAGTGCAATTATACGTACAAGACACGTTTCACTAGAATTTTGCGTTCTAGTCATTGCACCACTTGGTGTACACAACTTTGTAAGGTATGAACGTACACGTGGACAGTGGGGTGGAAATTATTCGACCAATTATTAATAGAATCAAAACTCTCGAGAAAATCGGTAACAGATTATAAAACAAGTGACGATAGGTAATTAATGTTGAATTACCTATGTAAAACAATACCGTATTTATAATTTATGTATACCGGTGTGTAACTGTTTACAGGCGATCGGAATATTATCACTTATTAGTCATTAATATATAATAATTAATAATATATACTATATAGGTATAAAACCTATATTCTATTCAACAATAATAAAATATAATATGGCCCTGAATTGCCTAACTAAAGCGCCGTCTTTAAATTTATGTATTATAATATTGTAAAAGTTCAAATATCGTTAAATACTAAATATATCTTTGTAACGATATTTTAGGCATGATGCCAGTAGCCAAATAAATTAATAGTAAGGTCATTGATCTGTTTTCTTTATTTTTTTTTTTTATAAATTCGCCTAACTACGCTGGAAATGGTAATTTGCTAAATGCTTGATATATCGGGCTATAGTTGCTTAAAAGAATAAAATTATTAATTATTATTAAAATAATATTATAATATTAGTTTTGAATTTCGTTTGCACTTTTTGTGTATTTATGTCTTATGAATATTTATTGCATGTATTTTTTTTTTTATTTACTAAAGCTTAGGCGTCTAAGGCTATTAGCTGCTTCATTGAATATTGAAGTAAAATCAAATTATATACTGTTTTAAAAATCTCATATATAGGCTTAAAATAATATTTTATCAATTTTATTGAGTATACAATTAAAATTATAAACTTTGTCAACTACGAACCTATAATTTCTTGGAAATATTAATATCAATTACATCGTTTTTAATAAGAAGTGAACTTAATTGTTCATAATCTTACTATATGCCATTTTACTTAAAAAAATATTGTTTTGTATTAAGCATTGATTAAATATACATAGATAGCCCACGCCGTGTGATTTATTGGCATCGATTTTTGAATGGATTTGGATCTGAAATATTTTAGTTCTGGATTTCTGCCACCAGGTGGTGATTTGATTTTAAATTTTAACCTTTTTGCAACTAGGATCACTCGACCAAAGGTTCGAATTTTACAATGTGGATGATAAGATTATAAAATATTGATTAGAGAAAATATGAATAATATGATTCTAAATCAATATAATAAAGATTTCCGAATGTTTGCGGTTTGTCAATTGTCGGGTATTGAATGATAATTGTTAACTTGCAATAAGTAATAACTAATAACTGAACCTGGAATTTGGGAATAAGCATTAACTCTTGAAGTTGAAACTGAGTCGTAGTCTGGAAGTTTATCTGTTATAACGTTAACATCAAAATGTCTCGTGGAAACAAATGTGTTTATTATTTATGTGGGAAGAATCCAAGACATAATGCTAACTTAAGTTTATTTGGATTTCCAAAAGATTTAGAAAGATCGAGACAATGGATTAAAAATTCTGGTAAATTCGAGATACCCATATATTTTGTTGCAATACATTGTAAAACAAATTTAAATTGAATAATTAATTTAAATTAATTAAATTAATTTTAATTATACTTCAATATGCTATATTATGCTGTATACCTGTATGTGTTTTTTTTCTATGAGTATGTGTACACATTTTATAGCAGTAAAAATTCTTCGATATTTAACTTTGAGGGAAGTTTCTAGTTAAAAATTGAGTGTAGTTTGTCAACATTGATAGTTTCAAATATTTTTCAAAATTATCAGTAAAACCAATGGTGTGTACCACACTACCACTCCGCTGTAGAGCATTGAGTGGATCACTGTAATGGGTGTGTTAAGTTTGATTTCAATGATATATCATTGTATCTATCATTGATTATATTTAAAATACTTTTTATTTTATTGTATATATAGGTGGGTAATTAATGATAATATCAAAAAACCAATACTGAGCCAAAATAATATGTTAACCCAGGATATTTTATAATACAACAATTACACTTTATATTTGATCCGCTCAGGATCTAAAATTTAATATATATTATCTACATCAATTTATTTTGTTTTTATTTTACCAAATTATGTTAAACCAAATATAATTTATATGAATAGTTAAAGTTATTATTCGATATTATTCAATCCAAAGAAATTAATTGTTTGAATTTCATAATATTTAATATTATAATTTCTATGACTGTCAATATTTTTACCTTTTTTTACAGGAAACACTGATCTTATACATTTAGAAATTGAAGATTTAAGGAAAAAAAAAATTTGTTCTGATCACTTTTTAGCTGATGATTATTTAAATTTCTCAAAAAAAATTTTAAAGCGTAGTGCTGTACCAGTGCCGTATGAACCTGTAGTGCCGTTTCATGTACGCTCACCAAAAAAACTCTACACATATCCTTATAAATCTTCTGAGAATATGTGCAATTTAGATCCATCTTCAATTTCAAATTATAAATCAACTCCTCTTTCACCTTCATCATTTAAAACTCCAGTCAAACAAAAATTATCATTTATTGATAATTCTGATTCATGTTGTCTTAACTTTGAATCGCCAAAATCTATTCATTTGCTAACACCAACAAAAACTAATTTAACAATAGGATCAAAAGATAACACACCAATTTTAACTCCAAAAACTCGATCATGGTTAGATAGTACACTTAATATGCCAGAATCTTCATCTAATTTTGAAAAACAAATTCAGAAACTAACAGAAACTACAAAAAAACAATCAAATTACATTAAAAAAATGAAAGAAAGAATGGAATTTAAACAAAAAGTGATTTCAAATAAACGTTCAACCATAGCAAAACTTAAAAAAAATCTTAAAAATTCAAGACATTTATTTAAAAACAAAAATATTTTTAATTCTTCAAGTTTTCCATCAACCGATTCTCAAACTCTGGTTAAAATGCAAATCCGTCAAAACATCAGTAGAAAACCATGGACAAACCTTGAAAAAGATTTTTCCCTTAGACTTTATTACAAGTCTCCATCAGCTTACAAATTTTTAAGATCAACAAAAATTAATTTACCTGGTTTAGCAACAATTAAACGTTGGGTTGGTGCTTCTAAATTTAGGCCTGGTTTTAATTCTAATTTATATCAACAAATAAAAATGAAAGTTAGCTCAATGACATATGAAGAAACATTTTGCACCTTAATATTTGATGAAATGAAAATTAAACGATTTTTAGAGTATTCAAAGGTTTTAGATACTGTAGAAGGTTTTGAGGATTTAGGAACTTTTGGGAGGACTTCAGCTATGGCAAGTCAAGCTATGGTTTTTATGATAAGAGGAATTTATTCATCGTGGAAATTACCAGTATCATATTTTTTATCTTCTACATCGATGAAAGCCACTACTCTTTCAGAAATAATTTTAGAACAGATTAATCAGTTGATGACTTGTAAGCTCCATGTGAAAGCAATTGTATGTGATCAAGGACCTAACAATAGATCTGCTTTAACCAAACTTGGTTTTACTAAGGACAAACCCTGGATTGAAGTGAATGGAAATAAAATATTTTCAGTTTATGACGTTCCACATCTTATAAAAAATATAAGAAATAATTTTTTAAGTAGTGATTTTATATTTAAAAATAATAAAGTTTCTTTTCAAGATATAAAAAAAACATATATGATTGATAAAAGTAGTTCAACTTCTCGTTCTCTTTTAAAAATTACTGACTCTCATATTAATCCCGGCCCTTTTAAAAAAATGTCATGTAAACTGGCCTTACAAATATTTAGCAAGTCAATGTTTGCCACTATGCGTACTTGTATTATGACACAAGAGTTAAAATCGCCCACTGCCGCCCATACTGCCGAGTTTGTAAAAGAAATAAATAACTTATTTGATTGTTTGAATAGTCAATCTCTTTATTGTTCAAATCCTTATAAATGTGCTATTTCTGAAGAAAGACCACTAATACGTTTGCAATTGGAAGAAGCTAAACGTTGGTGTTCACAGTTGAAAAAATGTAAAGGCCATGGTCGGCCATATACTTTTGATGGTTTAGAGTGGACAATAAATGCAATATTGGGTGTGTATGAAGAACAAAAGAAAATCGGTTTTCATTACTTGTTAACTGCTCGCTTAAATCAAGATGCTATTGAAAACTCATTTTCAGTTTTTCGGCAAAAGGGTGGATATAATAATAATCCAACTGCAAGGGCTTTTAGAATAACTTTCAAAATGATGACAAAAATGCATCTGATGAAACCTTCAATAGCTTCAAACTGTGAGGCCGATAATGACCATAATATCTTAGAAGTTGATTCATATACAAATGTATTGGAAAATAATGACAACAATGATGATTTAATGGATAGTTCATCTTTGTCTTTTTCATTTGATGATGATGAATCTATTGAAATTCCTATGGTATCTCTGTCTAAATGCTCTGATAAATATTTTAGTGGATATTTGGGTAAAAAATGCATTGAAAAATTTAACTGTAAAAAATGTCAACAATTTATGCTAACAGCCACACCAATTAATTTTAGTGATGAAGATTATTTAATTTTTTGTAGAGCATATGGATCAAAATCAGGTCACTTTGGCTTGAATGTACCAACAGATGATTTTACAAATTATATTTCACATTGTCAAAAATTACTGGCTAAAATTGTTTTAAAAACACCTCATAAACTACAAATTGGATTAAGTGTTAAAAAGTTGATTGTTAAAAAAATATGGCCCAATCTTGATATTGATTCAGAATGTACATCTCATTTAGAATTTGTTACAATGCATCTTATTGAATGTAAATTGTTAAGAGATTTTAACTGGAAATCAAGAAATATGAAAGTTCAAACCTTATCAAAGTTAAAAATATTAAAAAATGTTTGATCAAATTTAGTTAAGTATACAATCAATGTGTTTTTTTTTTTAATTGTATTTTATTATACTTTACTTCTATATTATTAATTATAAGGTAATTTATTATAAACGACTTAAATAGTTCAATGTATAATAAATAAATAAGTCTTCAGCTGGAATTTCAATTCCGAAAAAAAAAGTAAATTAAATAGTTTTAAAAAGTTACATAATATTGTATTATATATCGGTTAACTTTAACCGGACATAGTATAAGAACCAGCCTAATAATAATAATAATTAATAAATAATAATAATAATCTTTTAGATTATTTCTTATCTCATTGATTAAATATGATTATTTCAAATTTCCAAGAATGAACTCTGAACTGACGACGATTTTCGGCACTACTGTTATCACTGGTATTTTTAATATTTTATTTCCAACATAAATAATTTAATTTTCAACCGTGACTCTGCACGCCCTCTATTGACATATTATGCTATTAATTAACTAGTTTCCATAATGCCGATTGACGTGGGCTATCTATGTATATTTAATCAATGTATTAAGTTTAAATTTAATAAATAAATAATTACTAAATAGTAAATAAATAATTTGTGTAAAATTATTATAAAATTTTCTTTTCATATTTTTGTATATTTTTGCAATTTTTTTGAATAATATTATGTGATTTGTGATTAATTTTAATGCATAAAAATCTGCGTTCTATATATAAATATTATAAGTAATAATAATTAATAGTTATATAATATACGATTACAAGATTATAAAAATTAATAATTAATGCATAGTAATATAATAATATAATATATAGCTAGGATGTTTTTGACAAAAACTAGTTGACAGTTGTATAATAATATGTTAATATTATTAAAAAAAAAAAAAATTACTAAAATTACTATAAATATATTATAAAAATCCATTGTACACTTGAAGTAGAGTCGTAAAGACTGTCTAACCTTTTAAAATCTTAACACGAAATCATTTTTCCTGAACAATGATTTATCATTAAATTTAAATGTAATATTTTAATTACTGTTACACTACTACAATGATTACCAATGACGAAGTTCATTCAAAATAGTCAAAACCTATTATACAATACACAGCAGAGAGAGTTTTAACCTAATGAAAAATGTTTTATATTCTACTTTATTAGGTTTATTGTCATTTATAGTCAATAAGATAGTTTTTAAGCTGTAACATAATACTGGTAACCTATTGTCCTATTAGAGGTTATAAATAAAAACAGATGTAAACTCAAAATGAAATATTCAAGAGATCATTGTATTACTGCAGGCATTCATATAAGTACTGATATTATATTATTAACCTGCACTATGTTTATTGTAAATTAATGTACAGATTTTATATTTAAAAAATAAATTTAATAATTTAAATTATATACATTTGAATAATCTCGAGTGCTTGTATTATAATGTTTTGTAAGATTTTAGTGAACCAAAGTCAAACAGCCAAGATAAGATTTTAATCAATCCAGTATTATTTTTAATGCTGTAAATTCGGCCCAAGAAAATAAAAAGGTCAATTGTAAATTCTGATAATTTTCCCCAATAAAATAATAATAATAATAATAATAATAATAATATTTATTTCCAACTACCAACAGTATAACAGTGCGATTACATTATAGTAAGAATAAGAATAGTAAAAACAGTAGTTGGTTACCTCCAATCCAATCTTGGTTATGCGGAAGTTCGATAACAGAAAATTAGCAAATATAATAAAATAAATTGTTAGCTGAAGTGCTATACATATGTAAATTAAGTATTTTTACTAAAACAAACTATAGCTATACATCACAAATAAATAAAATAAGAGGCAATTGTGAAGGATAAATTAGTATAATTGAAATTTAGCGCTTGCAGCTTTGGTAACAATAATAATTATTAATTATTAAATCATTATATACAAATAATGCTTAATACGTATGACCGTCAAAAATTGTCCTAAATTACATTACACTACAATTAATTACAGTGATTACATTAATATTACATTAATTACAGTGACGACTTTTTTATAAATTATTGAGAAAATAAAAGTTATGATGATTAATTTTAAACTCAATACAGAAGTTTACGAATACATAATAATATGGTTCTGCTAAATCAGTTCTTAATTTAGGAAAAATTTTATTGGCATTGAGTTTAACGAGTAAAACGAGTATTATATAATTTGGTAGGTAGGTATAGCTTAATATTATAGTCATTTATATTTAAACATTAATATACAATATTATAGTATTATACAAACATGCAATGAAATACCTAAGCGATGAGAACTGAGAAGTAATGTTGAATATGTTTAATTCTTTATATTATAGCGAAGACTGAAGATGTAGAGTGAAGTATTGGATTATAAAATAGATATTTAATTACCTAGTAAATTGAATGAGGTCTCCGATTTATTAATATGGGTTTGATGGTTTATAAGTGAGATAATACTAATATTAGCACGGTGCCTATTTTAATTAACTAGTTACCTACCTATTCTATAATATTATCTCATTGACTCAATAATATTACTTTTGCGTGCATAAATTATTTGTAACACTTTGTAAGTTATAAACGATGCTGGGGTCTGGGGCCATTTTGAATTGAAAATATTGGAATATACCCATATTATACAGTCATGACCAACCACACTTTTGAATGAAGCTTCTGATTCATAGATTACTGAATAGGTACCTATTTTACACTTGCGTTACTCCCAGACTATACACATACGACGTACCAATTACCAATCACTTGTTAGTTGTTGGGATTTTTTGTGCAAATTGTACTTATTCAAAATTACAACAATTAGTAAAACCAATTAATTTCTCCATATGTTAACCTAAGAGTTCAGATCACGAGTAGAAAGAACGTTATTTATCATAATTGTAAATTGATCGTGGTTCAAATAATATAACACGCTCAATGCGTATAAACTACAAGTCATAAAAGTTATTGGTTATTACTCATAACTGATAAATTATTGTTTCAGTCTGTAATCTGTATGATCGAATGAGAGGAGGGGCAGGTATAAAGTATACAAGCCAGAATATTCATATTGTATTAACCGTTTCACATAACAGCAGCGCCATCTGTTGCACTCGTTTCAGAAAAGAAGATGCCCCAAGGCACGGACGTACATCCGTCATCCGTGCCATAAAGTAAAAAAAACCTACGATAACAGTGATATTATCTAAAAAGTCAAGTAAAAACCATTATTTATTTAATATACAGCTGTATTACCATAGAACAAGGTATTACTCAATACCCGGCGTTGTCCGGGGATAAATGAAACAGAAATACACAATTTTATTAGATTTTCGTGAGCCAAAACAAAATTCATCCATGTATGACTCGTATGAGCCTCCCTATAGAGACCTATAGCTTATAGGGGTCAAAATACGGAGCTACAAACCCTCTCGAGTCCCAAGGAACTATTGATATAACTTATATTGTAAACGGTTCTATAGTTTTTGAGTTTATAGTGGACAAAGAAAGAAATAACAATTAATTTATATACCTACCTACAGTTAGTTACACGGGCAGCATATCCGCCAGCTACAGCCTACAACCTGTGTAGTGGTGTATAGGTTAGTGTCCAATACGGTGCAAGTCACCTTAAGTAATCCACCCTACTCTGGTACTCTACATTAGTCTATGGTGCAGTGGCGTATTTAGTATTTTTTGTAGCGGACAGATGACAAGAATTTTAGCTTACAGATTACGATGTAATAATCATAATATATTAATACACATGTATTTAAAGAGTTATGGGGGTGGATTTGTCCTCATATCCACCCCCGTACATACGCAACTGCTGTGGTGCAAGCACAGCAACCACGATTTAAGATAGTACCATCTAACATCTATTTTAAATTCTGAAGAATTTCTTTCTTTATAATCGTGCTCTTAACACTGTCTATCTTAAATCGTGCAATAGAGTAATATAACTATATAAGGTAATGTAAGGGTAAGGCTTTACATATAGTATCTATAGTGCCCTATAGTAAGGGCGTAAGGGTAGGGTATTAGTAACAGTAAGACTAAGTTGGTTGTTACGGTATCGGGGCAAGGAGCGCTATCTCGTAATAACTTTTTGAGATTTTTTTCATGCACATTGGCGTCTGGTTAATCAAATTTTCGACGTTCGCGTTCGACCGTTTGACGACGTATTGATAAAAACAAAAAAAAAACCATAATATTATTCGACAATATTCGTCATTTGTTCGTCAGTTTGTCTCGAAAAACAAACATTTGTTTTAATAATTTAAACGTTTTTTATTTGCAAGTAGTGTGTACAGGTACAGCCTTGGAGATGGATCACAGATGATGACAATATTGTATACGAACTATTTATTGACGATTTTTATTGTAATATTACCTTTATAAACACTGAACTACTGAAGGTAAGATGATCGAGAGATGAGAATGATCAATATTTATAATATTGACGTTGTTTTATTGTCGCGACTAGACTATAATTTTCGTTTTCCAGGAACAAATTGTCTTCAAAAATGGTGGCCAGAGGAGGAAAAACGAGATTAATTGGTTTCATTTGCATGGTTTTTGTTTTTTCTGCCGTGCTGTATGTGTTTCATGAAACCCAAGTGGAATTAGATGACGTCCGTAATTCGGCATCCTCGTGCACACATCAGCTAGAGTCGTTATCGTCTCAATTACAAGGTACCGTATTAGCAGTCGGGTTGACTGCAGAAAGCCAATTTGTTAATCAGTTATGTATACGATAATTTCACAGTTATCGTTGAACATAAGCTGAAATTGGAGAGGTCATTAGAAGAAGAAAAACATGAACATCTAAAAACCAAGGAGGACCTAAATGCAGTAATTCAAGATGAGAAACAGTTGCGTGATAAACAAAATGTTGACTCTATGAATCGATATAGCGAGATAGAACGGAATCATGAAGTATTACAGGTAGAATATATTTTTGAAACATGTTTAGAAATTACGAACAACACTGTCAGTAGAGTTCAGGTTTGATTTTATAAATTTAAATTAATAACTTGTGTTATTAAGGGGATTCCACCCGGTGATTTTCTGTCTTTGTCTAACACACGTGCAACATAGTACTTTAGACGTGTTTTTTGCCAAACATAATAAATTGATCTAATGAA
Source organism: Macrosiphum euphorbiae (assembly GCA_949089665.1). Classification (NCBI taxonomy): domain Eukaryota; kingdom Metazoa; phylum Arthropoda; class Insecta; order Hemiptera; family Aphididae; genus Macrosiphum; species Macrosiphum euphorbiae. Next base: position 155,535,695 of record CARXXK010000001.1, on the reverse strand, counting down.
GCTATAAGAATTTTGAAAACAGATTAGATCTCGTCGTCAAGTCTACTTGAAATTGATTTCCCCATATTTTCGATATTATCCCCAAAATTCCAGAAATTAAATATTAAAATTATATTATCATATTAAAAAAGAGTATTTAAACATTTTTGTATTTTAATTTTTGGAGAAGCTAAAATCAATAAATCAAAATTGTGGAAAAGTCGATTGCAAGAAGACTTGTTGACAAATTCAAATCTGTTTTTAGAATTCTTATCGCTTCATTACATAAATTGGTATGTTAGCCAAGAATCCGTCTAAAATCCTATGTCACGCTTGTGTTAGACAAAAACAGAAAATCACGGTATGGAATCCCCTTAACTTATTGTGTTATGTTTTAATAATTATTTTGATTAGAAGAATGTACTTATTAGGTACTTGTAATAGGTACTTATTAGATAAGTACTCGAAAAAAAACAACAATATTATTAGTTGTAAAATATCTAAATAGATTTATTATTATAACAATGATCAGTTACTATTTACCATATTAACATTTCAACTGTATTCTTATGTATTCTTATTGTTCTGTTGCTAATCAATAGGTACCTACTGTTTTTTTTTTTTTTTTATTAATTATTTATAGATTAGTGATTATAGATTAGGTATACCTACTAATAATTAATATGGTGTGAACCATAATTCCACTGGTGCAGTGGTGGATATATTCTAGTTCTGTGGGGGGGGGGGAGGGTCAAATTTCCAATCCACTGAGGTAATGATGTTCAACCTCTTCCATTATTTTATATTGTAATAATGTATGGTGGTAGTGAAAATCCCACTGGGGACCAATCCCCCCCCCAATTTCGTAGAATGGTGTGAATAGTTTCAAGGTAACCATAGCATAAAATTATTTTAAATATTTTCAAAATTTTATTGTGAAAAGAAAAATATGATATCAAGTATAGTGGAATGAGTAAAAAAATATTAAAATGTCTATACCTAAATAGCCCCAAAAGTGTCAAGATTTTTTAAAATTTATTTTGTATCTAAAAAATAGTAATATAGGTAAATATTTTTTTTTTTTTATTATTAGATAAGCCCCCTGCAACATAGGCCATTGGGTGTGGGGGTGGAACTGTGAGTTTTTGTATTGGATAGGTTGGTACACGTGTGTGTGTTGTGGCAGAATTTCTAATGGGGCACCCATAGGTTTCTGCCATGCCCCGGGTGGGGGATGGCGGTACCTGTTCTCCGTACACCGTGACTTGCCCGAAGAAAAATGCCACCAAGTGGCCAGGAATCGATCTGGCGACGGCCGCGTCGCAACCGACGCATTAGACTGCTCGGCCACCTCGTCCCCCGTATTATAAATATATATTATCTAGTTGGTGAACATTTCAAGCCTCTATAGATATTTATTTTAAATTCTTGATTTGCAATAAAAAAATCAAAATTGAAAACTGGTATTATGTAAATATTCTATTTTTCCCATTGTTTTTTAATTTTACTCGATTATTTAAATATTTAAAAATATGAATTATCTCTAATAGCATTATGTACACAACATTTTTTTTTATATATTTTTTTGCATACTTATATCTAATTTATAGTACTCTATAGTTTATACTAATTTGATATTATTAGGAAGAAGAAAAAAATTTAAGAGAAGAATTGGAAAAATTGAAATTAAAATACTTAGAAGAAGAAAAGAAAAACAAACAACTTACTCAAGAATTGAATGATGCACAAAACAAAATACAAAATTTGAATGTCAGTAAATATATTAAACTATATTATAAACTTTTCAAATATAGTAAATTATAATTTTTTAATTGCCTTTTTAAATTTAAGAATGAAAAAGTTAAATTAGAAAGTGGAAAAGAAAACTTAGATAACGACCAAAATAATAACTTACAAAAATCAAATGAATTATCAGATATAAAATTTATTCAGAAATCAAATGATATTATGAATGTTACAAAAGTATGTTATTGTATCATAATTAATCATTATTTATAATTATTAAACTATTAATAAACTTAATTTTGTCTAGTTAAAAAGTGGTTCAGTAACTCCAGCCATTAATCCACAAGCAATCGATGGAGCTACTGCTAAGAGTTCAACTCCAATGGTATGGGACCATCTAATTATTTATACATGGCTAGTATCATTAATTTAACCACTTTTTGTTTTTTGTTTTAGCTAAGTTCTAAAGTGAATTCTACAAACAAATCATTACCAGTTGAAAATGTAATTAGTATAAATAATTTATAACTGTGTTTTGTTTTTACATTTTATTGTTCTGAATAATATATTAAATATTGTTTAAATATTTCATAGGATGAAGCGAATCCAATTAATCAGCCTATTATTATAGACATCAGCTCTGATAAAGTACCCAATAATGCTTTGGTCCCACAAAATGATACTAGTTCAACTCAAGTAAGTCACCAAAAAAACTGCTTTTAGATTTCCAATGCTAATGTTAAATTCAATAAATATACTTATAGAAACCATTATCTTTCTTGTAGATTCAACTTGATTTAATGTATGTTTTTTGAAAAATTAAGTGAAGCTATTATACATAATCTAATCTAATTTATCTCGTATTTCCAATATTTAAGTTTCAAATTATATCATTAAATTTTTAATTACCAATTTAAGAAGTTTTTGTAACAATATTTTAATAAAATTTGATCTTTATGTGAAAGTAAATCAATATATATAAAAAAAAAACTAAAAATATTAAGCACACATTATGTAGTATAACTACCATAATTACCATATATTGGTATAATGATTGTATCCTTAACATTGTTTGTAAATGTTTGATTATAATTAATTTAATTAATTGGAGTGTATGTTTGTGTTAGGAATCTCAAGTTGGTGGAAATGAGTCCATGAAAGCTATGCCTGCTCCACCTCAAGAGGAGACTGTTAAGAAAGATTCATTAAATAAGTATATTTAATTCCTAACAAAACAATTTTTATTTTATTAGTTTTATAAAATTAAATTAAATTTTAGTAATGAAGAAGACAAAATATCAAAGCAAAAAAATAATTCCTATAAATATGAATACGAACAAGAACGTTTCAAAGAAGATGGTGAGATAGACAGTATGCTATGTTTTGTTTATTAAATAATAAAATAAGAATAGGAACAATATGTGTGATTTTTCAACTAAATTTGATGCATTGGTTGGTATCAGATATATTAATTGCTATTTTAGGTATTTAATTTTTAACATTCTGTATAAGATATTGGTAATAGAAAATGATAAACTGTAATGAGCACGCTATGTATCATCTATATGGAAACAGCCAAGGGAGAATACCAAGTTTAATATAGTCTATTGCCAATATAAGTGAATATTTTTTACTGTTTATAAATGAGTTATAAGAATTGTTTTTCAATGTGATTTTAAGTTTATATTTTTGAATGACAAACGAATGTAACTCGTCAAATCAAGGAAAATCACATCATTTAGTAATTGATCACAATGTATTGTACCCATTCTAAAAAATAACATAACATTTTTATTTTTAATATAAAAGTATGCTAAAATTACAAATTTTTATAAAAACTACTTTTTTTTATATTAAAAATTAATATTTACTTAGGCTATTGAGTATATCAAGATGTTTAGTAAATTATAATCACGGAATTTTAGTTTAAGTGTTTAATATATAAATTATCTACCTATTTAATTACCTATAAAATTATTTTTTGTAGATGATGAAGACATGAATGATTTTGATACAAGAGAAGATGGAAATCAACATGCAAATAAATAAATAAATAAATGTATCTATAATTATAATTTACGGTACCTTTATCATAAAGTTAAATATTTAAATTATGATAGCTATTAATTTTCTTTTTCTTTTTTTAATTTAACATGATAATCACTGATCTTATTTTTATAAAAGCTAAATTAATATGCAGTTTATAAGTAATTGTTTATTACATTTTTTTTTTATTGAATCTAACATGTATTCTAAATGCTAAAATAAGAAATGAATGTATCATTGTGTCATACTTAATGTTATTCAACTAGCTCAAATTATTAAATTAATTTATGGTTGAAACTTTAAATAGTAGTATTAATTTATTGTGAAGTGGTTTGATCTATAATTTTTCAAAATAGTTTTATACTTTCATATATTTTTTCTTATTTGGATGTAAATAATAAATGCTATAAAATAAAATGTCTGTAATAATATATAGCAAATAAAGTTGTGTCAATGTATCATATTAAATGTTAATCTAAATCTTACAAAATATTTGAAATTGTTTTCAAGTATTAATCATGTTATATACTGCTTTTCAAAAGAGAATATACAATGTCAAATGATTCGTTTGGTGCGTTGAGAACCACTTGATCACGCTAACAATGGAAAATTGGTGGTGGATGAGCCCTGACAGACATAAATTGGTCGCTGACTGGTATGTTCTCTTTTGAAACAGTTTATGGTCCAGGTTCTAAGTTAAAGTGTTTTATAAATTGTCTATAAACATTTTATAGGAGTACAATGGTCTTATACAATTTATAAGTAAGCACTTGAGAATTTGTAATCTTTTATAATATAATATTAATTATTGCTATTATTTATTGATTAACCTTAATTTAATATTTTAATGTGTGGCATAATATAATAGTATTTGAGTGTACTCACCATTGAAAAGTTCACTGCAATGGATGTGTTAAATGTTAATTTAATGATAAATATTGTATACGAAAAATAATTCTAAGCAGTTATGGTCTATCAGCCTATATTATTAAGCATATATTATTATACATTAATTATATTTATATATTTATACTACCTATAATAATTCAATTATTTAACATTTATTTAACACAAAATTTTTCTTTTTAAATCTAAGATTTGAAAATGTAATACAAGATCCCTTATAAGATTATCTACGTTTATCAAAAAAAAAATGTCTATAAGAAAGTTAAATTAAATTTTTATGAACGTTTGAAATTCAAATTTTTACAACATTGGATATTCACTCGATTTCTCATGTAGCGATTTCCTTATTTTGTTGTAATTCAAAAACGAACAACTGTAGATACATGACAATTTCACTGAATGTTTAAATTAGCATTTTCTATACACCATAAAATTTTGAAAATATTTTGACTCTAGTTGAGCTGTTTACGGACATTTTCAGTTTTCAATTTTTTTAGTTTTTTTTTTCTATAAATATCAAAGTTTTATCTGTTGGGCCAAAAACTGTAAAAATGTAATATAAGGCTCCTGATATGTTGTTACAATATCAGTTCAAAAACATTGAAAATACATAGCCTTAATTTTTTTTTATAAACATTTAAAGATCGAATTTTGACAAAATTTATCAAAATCTCGAAAATTATCAATCATTGTAATTAATAAATTATAAAATGTTCAGTTTTTATAGCTAAGGATTGCAAATTTAAAACAAAGGTTCTCATAAATAGGTCTTACTGTAACCAAAAAATCTAAAAAATATATGAACACAGTTATTTTTTACAGACATTTTATATTCAAATTTGAACGAAATTACATATTAAAAAACCTAGAATAACTATTTTAGTTATTTTGTTGTGATTGAATAATATTATTCGTGGGTACTTGAAACTTCTAAAGTGTACTATTATATATTCATGATAGTATCACGGTTTTTGTTGATGTATAACGCGTTATAAGTACCTAATGGATATTGTGATATGATTAATTTGGAATTTATTATTGGTACCTACCTATTATAGATCAATTTTTTGTTTAATATCATAGATATGTATATAATATGTCTTATACAGTTATACCTAGACTGACATACCGTCTCCGCTCAGAATCGTTTTTCTTATACAATGATATTATATAGTTGAATTCAAATTTAATATCATCCATTATACAGTGACCCACTTGTAACCTAGGTACTGTAGAGCAGAGCGACACCCACTTGCCCACCTTTTTCGACATGCAGTATTATATTATTATTTTACCTATGTAAAATACAATTTTGAATTTTTTTAAATATTATTTTGTATCAACTATTTGAGTCAATTTGACTATATTAACGTTCAAGCGTTCTACACAATACATATTATTATTTACAATTCTTGTATGGTTTATATAACCGTCCATGTCATATCCGCCAGTGTAATGCGTTATTTTATGATTTATTCCGCAGTCATTCGTCGCCTTTAGTGCTTGATGGCTTGAATATTTCTTGAAACATATTATAATATCCGTGCAGCGTTTATACTGCAGGTCTACGGTCATTATACTATATGGATAAATCGACCAACGATTTTTTTTATTTTAAATATATATTTCAACGATTTTTTAGTCGTTAAATCTGTAAAAATTGATTATACACTAAACAAAACGAAAAAAAAAGAAACAACATTTTTTTTGTGTTCACAAAATATGTTTATTAAAACAAAAAGGCCGCATTATAAGAAGAAAAAAAAACCGAAATTTAAATGTGTGAACAACTTAACAATTTTGAATTTTGAAATGACTTAAATTTAAAGAAAAAAAAATACGACAGACAGGATAGACACAATAAACAAGGGGGGAGGATGCGAGATGGCGATTGGTGCAGAAATGCTGTGTTGCTGGCCACTGGTCACCTCTGCACGTTCTCCGACCAGTCCCGCGGGTTGACGAGTGTCGCTGGCGAGTTTGCTCGGACGCTTGACGACCTTGCCCAGCCGGCGAGGCCAGACCGAGACGGCCACGGGAGCGACCACGGTTGACGGCTTGACGACTTGGGCCGACGGACGGCGAAGACCAAGACGCGGAGCGAGCGAAGTGAGATTCTGTGTTGCGGAACCGGTAGGGACGAGCGAAGCGGCCGACGTGGGATTACCGCGGGGCGAAAAGGCGAGAGCCAGCGGACCACAGCGTGATCCTCGACTCTCGGTAATTTTCGCCCTGGCGTCGTCCCTTCGGCCGCCGCGCGCCGCCAGACCCTGAAACGGTTAAGTTTCTGCGAGTCCGGCGCCGCTAACGTCCCCGTGTTCCTAGCACGCAAATCTCCGTACCACTCACCGCGCGCCGAGGTCTCCGCCGCCACCGCCGTCGTACCGAGTCGGTGTACCGTCGGGTCGGAATCGTTGCCCGCGCCGGTACGTCTACTAGCCGCCGTCCACCGTCGCCGTCCACCGCCGCCATCGCATCACGTGACCGTAACTGCGGTCCGGCGCTCGCCGAGCCGCCAGAGGGTCTCGCGCGTCATCGACGACCGAGCGCGCGACGCCAGCGAACCCGTCGCGCCGCGGGTGCAGGTCGGAGAACGTGCGCGGGTGACTTACCGCCGCGCACCGTCCGTGCTCTTTCCCGCATCCTCCCCTCCATTCCGTCGCCGTCATCTCCTGTCCGTCGTCTTCGCCCAGGGGGGGGGGTCTTCTCCTGTGGCGGTCTCGATTTTTTCATCCGATACATCGTCTTCTGGACACAAAACATCCTCCACTTCCGCTTCAGAAACCTTCGAATTTCCGTCTTCTCTTACTGTGTCGTCGTCGTCGTCGCCGAGCGGTGCTGTCTCTGGGATCGGACCGAGCTCTGACTCTGCAGCAGACGACAGCGCGTCGCCGCTCGGCACTCCGCCACAGTGCGGGGAGACGGTCTCCTCGACGTCTTCAGCCAACTCCTCTCGGTCTGCGCCTCCGAGAGTCGAGCCTTCGGGCTCCGACTCCAGGGTCTGAACGTCGCTGTAGTGGCGACCGTAACAATGGCAGACAGAAGTGGAGTGACTACAAGAACGACAACGAGATATTCGTCGGTTTCATCGGCCAAAGCGAGTTCCATCTTGTTGACCAAAATTTCTTCCACCATTTCCAGTAATATTATGTTTTTGCGGCTCGGTCAGTGTTGTTAAAGTTTGTTGCCATAATTTATTTTTTGAAAGAAGATAATATTTGCGTTTGGATTTAATCGAGAATGAGCTAAATACAAATCGTTCAACACATAGACCGATCTCCGAGAAAATTTCCCAGACGACGGCGTGTGTTACCTACTAGCCAGCTAGTATTTTTATCGTTCTCGTCGGCCCGCAGCATTATAATTTCAAGCGCGTTAATAATAACAATTTTATTTTATTTGCAAACAATTCCCAACATATTGTAAATTATAAATACAGTAGTAAGTCTGCTTACCTCCTATGAGCAAAAGCTTGGGTGAGAGGCTCTTAAATTACGAGTAGACATTCAATTTAAATAGAAATAATAAAAATAAAGTACAATTAAGTACAATATGAGATTTACTTAATACAAAATAGAGCGTTAATTTTTCTAAAGACTATTATTATTTATATCCACCGACACGGTCGTGGCGCGAGCTAAGTAAAAAAAAAAAATAATAACTGCACGAAGGTGTGTGTATAGTATATCGAAGCAGGAGTTGCCTATTTAAACTATGTAAAATACAGGTAAATTTGTTATACAACATTACAACATAACTATTTTCTTATGCATCAATTAACTCCTAGTAAACTCCAAAACATCAGAAATATTGTGTATAACGTGCTTTTGTAAAAATCATCAAAATCTTAAATAGTACGTTTAGAAATGAAGTTATAAATGAAAAAGTGCGAACTTTTCAATGTAAATTTATATTAAATTCAGAATCGCGGTAGTCGTCGTCGTCGTCGCATCAGCGTTGCCATTGTTACCAACAATATTACCGTTCTTATATAGATTATTGTGTAAATACTCAATATTTAATAATGATAAATATAAGTGATATCACAACAAAAAACCCTTCTTAAACTACATGCAAAAATGGCTAAGTAAAAAAAAATATAAGATCTTTAAAGTTTAAGCAATATAAATATGTGATATCATGAATAAATACTAAGTATATTGAATTTAAGTAAACTTATTTTGTTTAAATAATTTATTTAGGTACTTGGCGAGTAATTATTTAGAATAGTATATAAATATTAATAATAATATTTTTTAAATAATAAAAAGTTATATTTTAATAGTCCTTCGCCATTTAATTATTTTGTTCATCACACTTTGTTTCTTTTAAGAAATAATTCCTCTTCAAGTAAATAAATTATTGAAAAAATAAGTTTACTTAAATTCAATATACTTAGCATTTATTAATGATATCACATCTTTCTAGTGTTTAAAGATCTAATATTTTTTTTTACTTAGCCATTTTTACACGTAGTTTACGAAGGGTTTTTGTTGTGGTATATTATATAAAGGGCCGTTAGTATACTTCAGGCCTCTAAAATTATGATCTTCCCGGGCTGTTTTTTTCTCCCAGTCCGCCACTGCAATTCTGAGAGAAGATCGTCTATCAGCCTATAATGTCTTGAAATCAAATGTATCTTAATTCTTAAGTAGGTATTCTAAATTCAAAAAAATATGCTAAATTATTTAATCAGTTTTGCTTATGAAGCAAGTTACACAAAACTGAATAGAAAGTATGGAGTACACAAATGCAATGACTAAATCCTGTGTAAGTAACAATCAAATCCCAAAAATATACATATGTGTTAGTCTAGAACTCTTTATTATAAGAAAACAAATCACAATTTGATATATCATTATATCATAATACAAATGTATTTAAATAACAAGGTATAAAATCACTAAAAAATATTTATAAATTAGCAATTCTTAAAAAGACAATGGGTGTAATTAATAACAAGTTTAATTGATGATAAATTGTGTTAAATGATTGCAAAAATAAGTTATTAAAAATAAAAAATTTCATCAGAAATAAAAAAACATTGGTTATTCTCCTTCATTTTCAACATTACGTCATTACCAAATTCCAACAATTTTTGTTTATTTCTGTAATTTTGTAATAACATATTAGTGAACAAAACTACTATAATTTTTTTAAAGATAAATAGTAGTTTATTTAACTAGAAATAATTAATAGGGGTTTATAAGATAAGATTCATTTATACTCCTATCAATAATATACCTATTTGAAACATTCAGTTCAGGGATGGCCAAAGAAGATTAATCTAGTAGAAACAAATTATAAATCTTAGTACAAATGTCTATAACCCTCGTCCAAGTTGTTTAATATATCTTTTCTAGAAGTAAAATAAATATTAATGGTATAAATAGTATTAAATACTATATAATGAACATTTTTATTATAATATTATAACTGTAATAATGTGTAATTTAGTATACATTTTTTTGAAAACCTTTGCAACGACATTACAAACATTTCAAAAATAAAAATAGTAAAAAATAATGATATATTATATTATTTAAAACCATTGCTAACATAATTTTAAAATAAAATTATTAATATGTCTTGTCCACGGACTAAGATATACAAAAAGTTTGCAAAATTAGTTCACACATAGGTAACAGTTATATCTTTGTTTCAAAATATATATTTTTTAATGTAAAATGCCTACCTATGTTGAAAAGAAATAAAGAATAATATTATGTTATAATAATTATAATAAAAATTGTTTTGGTATTCATATTATTTTAGTTCAATGCTAAATCCACTAAATAGATGGCGTTGGGTATCCGTGATGTACCATATGAAAACATTTGGGTTCCACTGATAATACTCCGTTTCCAGTCCTGTATATCCACAGAACAATAGTATATCTTAAGTCTATATCTTTAGTCCGTGGTTATTGCATATTTTAGATCATATATTATATGATCTAAGTTGCATATTATATACCCCTTCTCAATCAAATATTTTATGATAAAAACAAAAATGGCAGCGTAAAGGGAGCCAATAATAATCAAGTATGTAAGCGCGGGATTTTGAATTTGTTGGCTTTTGTTAGAGCTAGATTAAACCGGTGTGAAAAATAATGCACCGGGATGTTTGGACCATATCGTTTACATGGTTCATTATCCAGGTGCCCGATAATGTGGGATAATTTTAAACCGGTCTAGTTTAGCGAATTTCTAGTATAATTAATATTGTGCCTTACTCTTGTCGGCATATTTTTGATGATAATAAAAATTGATATTTGTGATATCCCTTTACGCAGCCATTCGGTTTCTTATGATGACAGTCCGAAAGTGAGGTGGAAGAAAGTTGCTTTATTAATGGATTACTGTGAGAGTTTAAGTTGGAGTGAAATTTAGAGTAATGAGCTTTTGCTAATTGATTAAGTGTAGAAATTTTTAGGTCTTTGTGAAGATTGTTGTTTGTGAAATACCAAGGAGAAGATGTTATTAATCGTAGGCAGATAGATTGAAAAGCTTGAAGCGTGTTGGTGTTAGAGGGCTTTGCAGAGCCCCATAACTGGAGTAATATACTTTAAAATTTATAATCACATTTGTACAGAAACCAGTAGCGTATCCATAGGGGGAATACCGGATAAGGGGGTCATATCCAACCTCCGGAGACCAAATTTTGTACACAATACAACATATTGTATATAATGATACGAGTATACCTAATATGTGTATAATATAAAGAATGTCTATTAAAAATTGTATATAGTATATCCCCCCTTGAAAAAATTCTAGATACGCTACTAATAGAAACATTTATTTTACAAATGTTTATTAAATATTTTATTTTTTAAAGCTTATATTTGGATAAATATATAAAATACTTTGTCACAAACATCTATAATGCATAATATGTAATCCTGAGTGAAGAGTAATGTTTTCAACTTAATACTTAGCTCTCCACATGTTTAACTCTGTGGTGCTAGAATATTGGTCGATTGAAGGAGAATAAAACTCAACAAACTTTTGAAGTAGTTTGTAGGTACCTATAGTATATAGACTATAACTGCAGTACCATCTGTATACGTAATATATAATATTATAATCTGAGCTTTAATTATTAATTATTATTATTGACGTCACTCGTCGTCAAAATATTTGTTCGCTAAGTAGCGTGATTTTCAGTATTATAAAAATACTAATCTATGAACATAATATATTTCAGTAATCAGTGGGAAGCAAAATAGTAAAAACAAAAGTCATGGGGGGATCCATTTATCGTATTATTCTCCTTTTCTTTTTTGATTCATAAAATAAAAATTCATGATTTCATAGTGATAAATTATCACTGATAATATTAAATCATTGATGATGCTCTTTAATTGTCATACATTATTAAAATATGCAAACCGTTAAAAATTAATTTCAATACATATTTGTTTTCAGGTTCATATAATTGAACATGCCTTTTAATAAAAAGAAAAAAAAGTTGGGTAACAAAAATACTGTCAACATAATTATTATTAAAAATTGTTTATATACCTTATGACTTGTACTACAATATAGCATTCTTAATTATAAGTTGTAGGAATAATAAGCATTATTTATAAGAGTATACCTATCTACTCTATTATTGACGACAAATAGTTATATATTTTGTAATTTAATTTTTATTTTCCATTGCTTAATTTAGGTACTTTGTAATTAGAGTTTTTATGTTTTAACATCACTTCTTCACCTTGGTTCGTGGTACATCATCATCATACCTTAAAATTAGCCTCAACAAATAAATACCTCAAAATACTGCATCCAATATATAAAAATAACAATTAAGGCATTAATATTTGAAGAGTTACTAAAAAATCCTGAAAACTTTTTTCTACTGTGTCCTTGAATATTTAAGTAAATACAATAAATTAGGTCGACATATACATATGCAAATAATATACTCACAATAGTCACAATACTGTACAATTCTATGATTTATGAGGTTGGCCTTGTAGCATAGGTAGATGTGGTATACCTATTTTTTAGATGAGAAAACAACTTATTTTTATTTTCAAACCAGTTGCTAATAAAAACAGTGTGCTGCTGTAGTTGGCAAGAGTTTTAGATTTTTGGTGTTACATCCACGACCCACGTGACTTAAGACTTATTGCGTTACTATATATTATAATATAGTCTACCTATATTATAAAAACGAATCAATACGACATGTACAGAAAATGTTCAATTATGGTAGCCGGTAGGTACCAATTTTATATAATAGCTGAGAGTCATAGTTTTTACAAATATTTACATTTGCAAAGTAAGTTATTGTAAAATCCACATCACCTGAAATTATTAGACTCAAGACTAGGTTACTTTATTTTACTGGGTCTGGGCATAATATTTTACTTTGTAAAATTTAAAATAATAAAATATAAACCTATAAGTATCTATTGTTATTATTTATTTGTGCAAGATTCATGTATTAGAAATTTTATTGTATTATTTTTATTTATCCAAATAGGTGATTTTTTTTTTATCTTAGATAGTTAATCAGTTGCATATTTACAACTTTGCAATAAATTCATGAACGACTTTATTGATTTTTTACGAAAACACCACTTTGTAGATGGCTTTATTTTGATCATTATGAATGTTATTTTAATTTCGTATTTTTGTTATAGACATTGTCCGTGTTATCGCTTTATTAAGCTGTGTGAACATTTTCCTCACACCCACTACTAAGTTTGTATATTTTCAAATGGCTTAAACTAAATATACATTTATATTATAGGTACCTATATTATATTATATTAAGTTACCATCAACAAATTTTAATTTTAGGTTAATACGAATTTACATGATATGAAAAATTATATTTTAAATATCTTTTCAATTATATATTTTTCTGATGTACCTATCGCTATTCTTTAATAAATTGACAACATCTCATTCAATAGGTACCTATCAAGAACGTTATCCAAAGCCCAAATTTGAGAAACCAATCATTGAAGAATTTATTTTCATTATGATTTATTACTATATTTTTTTTGGTGGGGGGGGGGGTGGGGTGGGGTGGGGCTTAGACCATCCAAGGCCTCGCCTAGTTGAAAGGTCTTAGCTTGCACTTAACTTGTCTTAATGATCTTAACTTTAAATTTTTTAAGAGGCCATTTCACTGTAATTTTAAAAATAATTTCTTATTATACAGAGTAAAATGCAATATTGTGAACGTAAAATTTGCTATTTTGTACGTTTGTAAGACAGTCGGCAAAGACAACACATGCGGGTTCGGCGTCTGTTTAAATTTAATCGTTTATTTTCATGCATTAGTGCAATATTATATATTTTATTTACCTATAATACTAAAAAAAGTAAAAATGAGTAGTTACTTCAGGATTCATGTTTGCCTTCATATCTGTATTCTGTATATTACCCACTAATTTTTTTAATTAATACAATACTCAAAAATTGTAGGTACCGCCAGTTAATGAATACTGTAATATGCTAATTTTTGTTTTCGTTTAGTGGCGTTAAGAATAATAATTAGATAAATTAGTTACCTATATAATAGTCAGGTGCACGAAAAATGGTCCTCCATTGCCCACTGTCCATACCCCCACTGTTGTAGCCATTGATTCTCAATATTTTACTGTAGCGCTGCAATTACGTAAGTTTATTATATCAACATAATTGTATTATAAAAGTAAGTCGATAAACTAAAGGTACCCTTACAATATAAAAAAGGTGGACAAGATAATGCAAAATAATTTGGAAGTTCTAGTAATTACTAATTAGGTATACCGAATTTTTGTCAACATTTTAAATTCAAACGTTTATCAAAAAAAATCTATCTATGTGTAATTTTTATATTTTTTAATTACTGCAGTAAGAACAATTTTATCATATTTCATTATTAATTATATATTAACTATTATTTATTAATTATCTTTGCCAGTCACATCATAAAATTATCATTTAACTATTAGTTAATGATACCTGCGTTCTGTGCCGACTTTCCCGTCAAGCAGTCAAGCATAAACTGTAAGGTAATATATGTGCCTAAAGGTTTAGATATCAAGAACAAAACAATGAGTACAGTAATCTAATAGAATATATTATATCAAAACATTTGGTATTTTCATAACAGCTCAAAAAAATACATCGAAAAGGTGACACGCAATTTTTGTATTCAGTCCTCGAATGGTCAAGGTTTGATTCGCTGTTCTATAATAGGAATGGCAAATTCATGGCACCCGAAAAATGTAAATATTTATATGTATTATATTTTTAATAATAAATAACAACATCACAATGTTAGTACTTTTTTACTATCGTTGAAGTCTTTCAAAAAATTGAATCGTAGATTCGTTAGAAACGTATAGATATCATGCTAAATGTAACACTACGTAGTTATACCTAGTTAATAGATTTAGATAAAATATAAAATAGAATAATCATTATTGACCGATACAATTTTTCTTCGACTTATTCATGTGAGTCACTAGCAGTTTCCGAAATTCATTTTATAAAATCTGATTTAAGATACTGAACATCAACTGATGTATATTGACACGAGGACACCTACCTATAAGCCTATTAACAGGGTCACCAACTTGCGCACCACGGTCCTCATGCGGTCCGCAGACACGTTTCTCACGGACCCCAATGGCTGCGTAATTATAAAATATATAATATAGTTTTTCAATCACATTTTTATAATAAAAGGACGAATACAAACATTTTCCGATATTGTGAGTAACTGTGGTATACGTATATAATATAGGTATATCATATTATACTTGTCTCCTTCACCGAGCGTTAAGTTGAAAACTCATAGGCATGAATTATTGTTAATTATGTGCGAAAAATGGCCTGCGTACGAGTTGATTCCCAAATACCTGTTTTATGTTTACTTACACTAATACCGTTGAGTTGATTCCCGGGTCATCAAGAGGTATGTACGAGTTGATTCCCTAGTCGTTATATATTATTTTCAATATTTAGTCAAATATTCAGCCTATTAGCCTAACCCAAGAAACACCATGAGGAGGTTGGTTGACAAGTTTCTCAAAAATGTTGTTCTTTTAAGTTTTTTCATATTTTGAAAATCATTAAATCTTTTGTTAAAAATTTATTAGTTAAAAAATTTAGTAATTAGGTAAAAATGATTATTAAAAAAATTAACATATTGTTTTTAAAAATGTTTATCTGGTAATGAGATTACCAGTATACCGTGACATATAATGACCAGGGAATAAACTATAGTACATACCTCTTGAGGACCCGGGAATCAATTCGTAGGTACATACCTAATAATGACCCGAGAATCAACTAATACAGCGGTTCCCAAACTTTTTAAGTTCACGCCACAATAAAAATTAAAAAAAATAATTGCGCCTCCCATAAAAAATTAAATTATAAATTTATAGTATTTAAATATACAAACACTTTTATTTTTATGAAAATATAAGTTAACAGTAAATATTATTAAACTTCAATTTAAAGTATTACAAAATACAATGCGTATTAATATTTAAACTTAATGCGAACAATGTGCTTGTTTTCTGTTTAATAATTCTTCAAAATTAGGTAGCAATGTTGTGACAGCCACACGCATTTCTTTTTCAATATTAAGTTTTGATCGATATTTTGATTTCAATACAGCAACTGCAGAAAAGCCTGCTTCGCATAAATACGATGTCGCAAATGGTAGTAGTACACGCAAAGCTTTGTTGGATATTTCAGAATATTCATCTTTAATGCTGCTCCAAAATTCTAAAAGTGAAAATGAAGAAAATTTCATTCGTAACGAAGAATCAGATGAAATATCGATTAATAATTGTTCTTCTTCAGTAGTTGTGAAATTTGGTAATGGGTTTTCACTAAACGGATCTTTAATCCAATTGTATTGTACGATGTCTTCTGGAAAATATTTCTCGAAATGATTTTTAAGAGTCATCAGATGATCAGAAATTATGTTTAGTGAGCTCATTGGTAATTCAAGATCATTATCTTCAATAATACATAGATAAGCAATTCTATAGAGTAATTTGGTTTATTATTATTTTTTTTCATCAGTATGAAATATTTGTTTGGAATAGTTATGACATTTCAACAAAATTATTGTTGATTCAAAAATATCAATATTTACCACGCGGCTCGCGCCTCCCCTGCCAAAAGCTTGCGCCTCCCAAGGGAGGCGCGCCTCACAGTTTGGGAACCGCTGAACTAATACATAAAGTAGGTCTCGGGAATCAACTCACCTAATGCGGAAAAAAGTCATTGGGTAATTAAATGTGTCTTGGACCGTGGGAAGTTTGGCCAGTTTCAAAAAGGAGCCCCGTAGAAATTAGTTGGTGATCCGTGCTATATGACGTGCTGTATTACCTTAGAGTATACTGTACAACTGAATGTTGCTAGTATAATAATTATGTATTAAGTAATGTCATTTTTATTCATTAAATAATGCGCTATATTTATAAGAAGTAGCGATTCATGACTTTTTGAACGACTTTATGAAACAAATAATTATTGTTCGGGAAGAAGGAAAATAAAAAAAACCTCATGCAATTGAAATACACAATGATTATTTAACTATACTAATTAATAATGATTATACTAACCTATATTATATTATAGTTTATGTAAATAAAATACCAAATATGCAGTTAGATCATCGTGATAATAATTGTATTACTTAAATTGTATAATAAACAATAATGAATAACTAATACAAGTTTGAAGTAAAATGTTATTTATTTAATTGGATAACCCGTGGCAACATTGGTCATTGGGTGTGGGGAGGGAACTGTGGGGTTTTAGATTGGATAGGTTGGTACACGTGTGTGTTGTGTTCTGTCAAAATTTCTAATGGGGCACCCATAGGTTTCTGCCATGCCCCGGGTGGGGGATGGCGGCACTTGTTCTCCGGACACCTTGACTTGCCGGAAGAAAAATGCCGCCCGCGGCCGAGGTATCGAACCAGCGTCGCAGCCAACGCCTTAGTCCGCTTTTCCTTTAAAATGTTATTTTAAGTACTTATTTTGTCATTACAGTATTACACTAGGTAGCTATAATAATTGGCTATATAATTTTTCGAAATTGAATTGTTATTGTTGTTTATACAATAACTTATTTTCTCCTATACCTTATTCCTATTATTCCTAGTAATAGTTAAATTAATATAAATATATTTTTCCTTATAATTTCATGTTTATTATACTAAGTAGTACAATAATATTTCTAACATAATATTTGTGTAGCCAACCGATTAAAATGTATATGTAATGTTATATAATATTTTTTATGTGTATTATCATGAAACATTTTTTTTAAATACGTTATAAGTAGGTAAGAAAAATAGTTACTGACGGCTATCAAACTGCAAATTACACCAATAAATTATAAACCTTCAATAGACCGGGTTATTACATATATAATATAACAATAACATTCATGCTAGTATGATTCATGCTCAGATATTATATTTTACTATACATATTATACCCATCCCATGTATAGGTACTTGTAAATTATAATAAAAGTTAAGTGAAACTTAAACTTATCAAAGAAATGTCTATAGATAATTTGTTGTAATAACAGCAATCATGTACTTCACATAATCATATTATTGTAATAAGAAATTGTCAGCCATGGCTCAGAAGCCGAGGTTTATCCTAATAAAAAAAAATGAAAGAAAAAAGTCGTGTTGTAGACCTATAGATTACGTGACTACATTTATTGATGATGATTAGTGATAGGACGTTGATGACTTTTGCATTTTTTTCTTTAAATTTGTATCTTATACAATGCTAACCAAGCAACAAATATGTTTCATGCTTCATTATTCAGAATATATACATTTACTTTTCATTTTTTGGCATTTTTAGCTATAATATATTTTTTATTTTTGTTTTTAACGTAATTTCTTTATTTTTACATTTTCAATATTATAAGTAATTTTTCTTAAATGTTAGATTTTAAAGAAAATATTTTTATTTATTAGTTATTACATATTAATTATAATATGTGTATTATAATATTATTATTATTTATTATCTTATTGAAGGTTTTTATTGTGATTAAATGTACAGCGTGCAAGTACACATACTTTTACAGAAATACACTTATCCAATATTATATTTTAGATTCTGAGTGGAACGATGAATGTATTGATTTTACAATGATGGGTGTTTTTATATTTTTTTAAATTTTTTTATTTTTGTGTCTGTGTACACGATAAGTAGTCGAAATAATGCTTCGATTTTCAACTTCAGTATCTTTTTCGATTCGAAAGTGAATATCGTTGGTGCATTGGGGAGGTCAAAATTTAAATTTCCCAATAGTTTTCACAAGCACCGGGAAAAACAACATACAAATTAAGGAAAAACGGGAATTTTTACGGAAAATCTGTTTTCGAGAAATTCGATTTTAGTTTTTCATGCAACTCTTAAACAAATGACCGTAGGTACATGAAATTTTGACTGAATGTTTATATTAGCATTTTCTATACACCATAAAATTTTCCAAATATTTTGACTTATTTTGAGCTCTTTACAAACATTTTCATTTTCCATTTTTTTTTAGTATTTTTTCTAAAAATATCAATAAAATTTTATTTGTTGGTTTAAAAAGCTTGACAATTTAATAGGAGGCTCCTAGTATACTGTTTCAAAAGCAGATGAAAAACATTGAAAATCCTTAGTCACAGTTTTTTTTTATAAGCATTTAAAGTTCAAAATTTGACAAAATATGGAAAAATCACGAAAAATAGCAAATTATTTTGAGTTAAGAATTCGTAAAAATTTTTCTTTTTAAATCTAATATTTGATAATGTAATAGTGTAATACAAGATTACTCATAAGTTTGTCTACCTTTATCAATAAAAAATCTCTACCGGACAGTCAAATTAAATTTTTATGAGCGTTTGAAATTTAAATTTTTACAACATTGGATATTCACTCGATTTCTCATGTAGCGATTTCCTTATTTTGTTGTAATTCATAAACGAATAACTATAGATACATGGAAATTTCACTGAATGTTTATATTATTAGCATTTCCTATACACCATACAATTTTGAAAATATTTTGACTCTTTTTGAGCTGTTTACGGATATTTTCATTTTTCAATATTTTTAGTTTTTTTTTCTATGAATATCAATAAAGTTTTATCTGTTGGGCCAAAAAGTGTAAAAATTTAATACAAGGCTCCTGATATATTGTTACAATATCAGTTGAAAAATATTAAAAATACATAGGCACAATTTTTTTTTATAAGCATTTAAACATGGATTTTTTACAGAATTTTTAAAATCTCGAAAATTATTAATCATCGTAATTAATAGATTATAAAATGTTCAGTTTTTACAGCTAAGGATTGAAAATTTAAAACAAGATTCTACGTAAGTAGTTAATTCTGTTACCAAAAAATCTAAAAAAAACACAAGCACAGTTTATTTTTATGGTCATTTTAAGTTCAAATTTGGGACGAAATTACAAATTAAAAAACCTAGCATACCTATTTTAGTTATTTTGTTGTGAGTGTATAATACTATTCGTGGGTACTTGAAACTTCTAAAGTACACTATATTATATATCTATGATAGTATCAGGGTTTGTTATTGATGTATAACGTGTTATAAGTACCTAATGGATATTGTGATATGATTAATTTGGAATTTATTATAGGTCAATTTTTTTTTAATACCATAGATATGTATATAATATGTCTTAAACTTAGACTGACATACCGTCTTCCCTCAGAATCGTTTTTTTTATAAAACGATATTGTATCATTGAATTCAAATTTAATAGCATCCATTATACAGTGACCCACTTGTAACCTACTGTACAGCAGAGCGACAACCATTTACCCACCTTTTTTTATATTGAATATCGTACAATTAATCATGATTAATTTTTTTTTAGTTTTTAAGCCATTTGAGCATTTTATTGACATGTTAATTGGACATTTTCAGTTTTCACTGTATAATTATATTTTATTTTTTTCCATTTTCATCTTTTTCTTTTTTGGTATAAATAATAAATTTAAATGTAGCTAAAAAATAGTATTAAAAAGACGAAATGTGCATTATAATTCTGAGCCAAAGTAGCTAGATTAATCTCAGATTCCAAAACATGTAAGCTCAAAAATCGTGATAATTTAAATTTATTACATTAAATTATTCTTACATAGAAACAATTAAAAATAAGTTAATAAAGCAAAATAAATGAACATTATTGTTGGAAAGTTCCTTTTATTTAATTTATTCTAATACTTAAAATATGTGAAAAAAGTCTACCTTGAGCAATAAAAACCTAAGGTTCATTACTAATATAGTGATAATGTGATATTACTAATATTACTATTATTACCAAGTTTTTCAATTGGTGCGTAGTGTTAAAAAGGTTGGGAAACACTGCACTAGAACAAAATTCTATTTTTAATAGCTCACCTGAAACTATTGCCAATTTATTATAATTTATTGTCAACACAGCTTTAAATGTAGGGTACCTAAAAATGTTTGTATTATGACACTTCCCACTAGGTTATTATTTATTATCCATAATAATATAGGTATATGTACAGGTATAAGTTTATTACATTTAATAAAATAATTAACAGGTTATTACTATTATTTCTATGTAAATAAAATATGTCATTTATGTCGTACCCGAAATCGTATATCCCAGGTTACACAATTGGTTTTTTTTCAATAATTTTTGTCATAATTAGAGAAGTCATAATTGCTATGAAAACCTGTAATAATATTATAACACATTGTTTTTGAATTGTTTAGCCGGCGGTATACTCTTTTGCAGTAAACTCAGCCGCGCCCTGCTGTGAATTCTACTAGGAACGTGAGCAAATAAATCCTAGTTTACATTGATAATCAATTTAAGCGCGTTAAGCCTGGTAAAAATATCAGCTAGGTACGAAAGTTGACAAAACTAAAGAAAACCGTTCCAGGGAAGTTGTAATATTATCTGAATTTACGCAACGTACACACAGTGCCCGATAACTATACGAATAAAGTCAAATTATATTTAAAAAATTCATATTGAAATCAACAAAAAATTATTACGACATATTGTAAATATTTTTTTAATTTTCGTATGGACCGTGGTGCCCCAGTTTGGGAACCATTAATATAATAATATGTTACTATTACATTATTGTATTAGATACTATGCACAGAAATGCCTTTTAGTTTAAGCAATTTTCTAGAACGATCATAATTAGATTTTGACGGAAACTCAATGAAAAATAAAATAGGAAAAAATGAATAACCTAACGTATTGAAAAATGTAGGTGTATCATATATTAAGCGGTCGACGTCAATGTTTGAGTAGGTTTTTATATTAACTATTTTAATCTAGTTGGGACGGGTAAGACCAAGTTTCTTTCTCAATCAGACAATCGCTGGCCGTCGTCAAGTGATGCAGGTCTATCTACAAACGGTTCTAAGCACTTATAACATTAAATAGTTAATACCTACGCTGTCGCCCTTCAGTACGAAAGCGGCAACTAAACGAATTACAACTCGATAATCGTAAGTAGCTTGCTAACACACTACAAAAAAAAAAAAAATACTAACTAATTATTTTCAAACTTATTTTTGCCTTTGAGATTTTTGTTTAAGAGCAATTATATTCCTACAGTTAATTTATTAATATTAATATTATATTTTTTAATACGTATCGCTTGTTAACAAAATGTTTGAACATAGGTATTTTGACAAATACAATGAAAACCGTCAATAGGTAGCTAATAACAATAGTATTTTTTGATCAGAAATATTCGTCGGTTAAACTATTTTAGTTTATTTGAAAGGCCTATTTGTGGGTTGTGCCTATTGAATGTTTACCTATTTAATTAAAATTAAAAATATATCTTTATCTTTTAACGTGTTATAATATTAAGCTTTATGAAATTAATGTTTAATTTATCAAATTGTAAGTTTATTTCGGTAAAAGTGTGTGCATAAGTGTAATGTTATTTATTATTATTGTTCAGTTTGTTTACCTGTTATAAATGTTGGAACTGTATACAAATTACTATTATCTTTTAGATTCTAATTTGTATTTCTAGATAATACATACAACAATTGATTTAATTGTTAGCTAGGTACGTATAACAGTATATCAGTATGTAATAATTCTTTCAAAAGAAAGCATTCTTTAAATTTTAGTAAGTTATTATATTCTCTTATCATTACGTGTGTATCAACAGGTACCTAACCAACAATAATTAAGGGGTATGTTATTGTATTATTTATTTAGGTACCTACATAAAATAGGAAGATGAAATAAAATTGAACCTAGTCATATAATATTTATTTTAGTTTGGTTTTGTTTAGCAGATAAATCGGTTTTGCTTTTATTTTGTAAACACACCTAAAGTGCCTAAGGGGGCTCAATGATTTGTAGCTGGCAGTTTAGCACCTGCTCTATAGATACTCCCCAATTTTTGATATTGTTGCGTTTAAATAAGAATACCTTCAGAATGTGGTTAGTTGGGGTCATGAGAGCAACAGAACCGTTCAATCCTTCGTTTATATATTATAATATAATTTATTATATTCTTTGTAAATATCTGCTTGTGTGTAGTGTGTACCTACGAGTTTATAATATAGTGTATTAGTTAAATATTTCTTTATACATTTCCATACCATTACTTGAACACCGTTGAACACCGATACCTACATAATTTTGAAATAGGTAATTATAAAATAAAAAAAAGAAGTTATTTTAAATAATTCTTGATTATAATTATTTGATTAAAATGTTTGGTGTATACACCGAATACACAATAAATAATAATTAACATAAAAAAAATTGGCAGTAGTAAACTTTTTTCGGTTTACTTTTTTTCTACTTAATTTCCATTAATTCATAAACTACTATTTATGAAAAATATAAAATAAATATGTTTTTAAACACATTAATAACTAAAAGAGGTTAGGTTGATTCTTATTTTAAAAAAAGAAGTTTCTATCACCACAGGACCTCTTCAAGTACTATCAACATTCTAATTTCTAAGTACCTAAAGATATGGTTCTTAACTCTTAAGTATACTTAAAAATTCCAAAACTCAGAATTTGAATACATTAATTATTTAAGGAAAATGAGGGTGGGCACGTTTGATGAATCACCTTATATACCTACTCATAGCTATTTATTGAACGATTATTTAATGTTTAGGTTAAAAATGTGGGTGACTTCTATTATTAGCATTCTATTTTTGAGTGCAGTAATTTGTGATCCAGTAGTAAGGATTACAAAAGGTGCAATTCAAGGACTAACTTCCAAATCTAGAGATGGCCGAGATTTTTATTCTTTTACCGCCATACCATATGCAAAGCCACCAGTCGATGAACTTAGATTTGAGGTAAATTTCATTGAAATATAATATATAATAAGATACAATGAAACCTTTATAATTATATTTTACGATTGATTGTAGCCTCCAGTGACGGTGGATTCGTGGGGGGGTATTTTAGATGCCACCAAAGAATCAAATATGTGTACTCAAAATAACCATTTCGTCCCGGCAATTAGACACTTAATACTTGGCCAGGAAGACTGTTTATATTTGAATGTCTACACACCAAATCTAAAAGGAAAACTTCCAGTAATGTTTTGGATACACGGTGGAGGATTCCTTGCTGGTCATAGCGGGTCAAGTGTATTTGGACCTGAATATTTTATGGACAATGATGTTGTTTTGGTGTCTATAAACTACAGGATTGGATTATTTGGTAAGATTTGTGTAACCAAACTGATATTAATATTTTATTAATAATATGTTATTATTCAGGATTTATGAGCACCGAAGACGACGTGATACCAGGTAACAATGGACTCAAAGATCAAGTCATGGCTTTACGTTGGGTCCAAGAAAATATTGCTAACTTTGGCGGTGATCCCGGGCAGGTGACACTATTCGGCGAAAGCGCGGGTGGTGCCAGTGCAGGATATCATTTATTATCTCCGTTAAGTAAAGGCCTGTTCCATAAAGCCATACTCCAGAGTGGTACACCTTTGTGTCGTTGGGCTGTTTCCCCACCTGGGTTGGTCCGCAAACGTACCGAAGCAGTTGCTACTATCGCTGGATGTAATTTCGATACTTCTGAAGAAATATTGAAATGTTTAAAAAAACTTCCAGCTAATTATATGGTTGAACTTCATAATAAATTTTTCGTAAGTATTACATTTCCATAGGCGCCTTTATCTCTCCTGTATCGTCAGTTAGTGCCGAACAAGATACAATAAGAAAGATTTCATCTAAAAAAAAATCAAAGTATAGGCTCACATAAATCTTTTTTTTATTGTTGTATAATTGTGATAGTTAATAGTGTACAAAACACGCAATAACGCAATAACACATCATATTCGTAGTTTTTTTTTTGAAAATTATACTAAAATAATTAAAGTGTTTCATGTTTCAGGAGTGGATCAATCATCCATGCATAATATTTCCGCCTGTGGTTGAATCATGCGATTCAAACCAGGAATCGTTCCTATGTAATCATCCAATTACTGACTTTAAACAAGAATCTGATGTACCTGTAGTTATTGGTTTGAACTCGGGTGAAGGTGGTGTATTTGTATCATGTAAGTATAGTTACCAATTGGATAGTTTAATATCAAACAGATAACTTTAACTGTATTACCTACTATATCAATAAATGAAGATATTTTTTAAAATAAACAATAAGCCAACCAATAAAGAACCTTTATAGTTTAGACTTTAGGGTACCATAATTTTTTTTTTTCATCATGAATATTAAATTATTATTTATTATATTATGATATAGCTTATAGGTGACGCTTTGGCGTTACCATATTTAAGGTCCCCAAACACTACAGTGGTAGCGGTTACGGAAAAATGAGTCCGGACACGATTTTACCACTATCGCGGCCGCACCGCTGCAGTGTATTGCGACCTCAACTATTTCTAAATTTGAGTTCAGAAACCGGTTATTTTAGTTGATGGATGAAACATGATATTTATGAGGCCTTGACAACATGGAAGATTTTTTAACGTAAGACATTCAATGCTCACTCATTATGATGTAATATTTCATAAAATACCTATTAACATTTTTGAAAATATTTTGTTAGGTACGTAATTTTAAGTCATTATTAAAACATAGTACTTGAAAAAATAAACTTTTACTATATTTTATCGCTATCATTTTATAAATTTCGCAATTTTTTGAATGACAAAATAGTAAATTCATATTTAAATGTATATTCTAATACCTAGATACTATTAATTATAGGTAGGTAGATCTGTCAATTTAACGGTTTAAAAAACTTTAAAAATGCTCTTAAAATCTGTAAAAAAACAGTTTAAAATGCACTAGGTACCAGATCTTCTAAATGCATTTAAATATCAAAAATGCAGTCTAAAATTCATTGTAAGTAAATAAACGATTCATAGTTTTAAAAATATAAAAATATCTCAGGTGTAAGATATTTAAAATTAAAGATATATTATTGATTAAATACGACGTGTGTTCAGATTATGTAAAATGTTTGTAAGACGAAAATTTAAAAATAATTCATAAAATGTGTATAAAAAGTATTAATAGACGGACATTATTAATATCAAAAAGAGTATAAAAATTTAATAACAATACCTAAAAAGGCCAAAAAAGACCTGATTAATCAAAAATGTCAACAAATATAAAAAGTTGCAAAATAAAAGTTTCAAAATTGAATTTATTAGTAATCTTGTATTCAAGAAGGAAACTTCCACGCATCTAAACTTTTAATACTTTTATTACTACCTAATTAACTTACAGTTTTAAGTATAATTTTAAACCGACAGAAGTAATAAAAATAATAGTTGTTTTAAAAATATATATATTTTTTTTTTAATGACTAAACTATGTAAAAAAATTCAAAAATATTAATTATTGTTTTAGAAATGAATGTCTTATGTTGAAAAATCAGTCTGCATAGTTTATTTTGTAGACCCCACCCTTCTTTATTGCTTACTTTATTACGTATGTCTATAATATCTACATACTATGTACCTAATATGTAAGCTATAAGTAGGTATAGTATAAGGTATAAGGCATAAGGTATTTAGATATCTAAATTTCATACTACACACTTTATATAAAGATATGTGACGTACCTCTACAAAGCCATGGAGGACTTTGCAATATTTTTTATTTTATTTTTTGGTAAAAAATATGTTTTTCGGTAATAATATAAGTAGCAATAATATTATTATATTTTACGTTTTGGAATCAATGCCGACCATTTTTCAGGAGTTCAATATAGGCAATTTCCTATGTGTTTGTGCTTATGGGTCGTGTGTAAACGTGTGCGTACTAAGTTAGAGCATGGGCGTCGTTTGACCGTGTGTAAAGGAACAGAGGAGCAATATTGTAAAAGCTTTAACCTGAGTTAAGGGAAGCAATCGAAGATACTTGTATGCAAATGTTAATTATTATTGATATGCATCACTTCAAAGCGTATAATATACTTTTTAAATATATCAATAATTGTACAAACATAATATTATTTATAAAATGCGATTTTACAAAACAAAATTGATTATCATTAAGTATAAATTGAGTGACCCACTTATAGACCATACTTTTCAAAAGTTCCCGATTTCCCAATATGTCAATCTGACCCTGAATTTAGAATTCATATTTTCAGCTTTATTCAATGAAACTTCTCTTCAATATCCGGAACTGTCTACCGATATTAATCGTCTGTTGCCCATTTTATTAATGTACAAACATGTGTCAATGCCTAAACATTTTGACGAAATTAGTAATCGGATCATGGAAATGTATTTTCCATCGGGAAAGATAGAGAGCAACTCACATTTGGATACAGTCAAAGTACTATATAATATATAATTTTATAAATAAATCGGTCTTACAAACATTGAAATATATTGTTTATTTTATCAATTATAGATGATCGGAGACGGAACTTTTATCACGTGTTCTCTGGACATGAGCATTCAATTATCTTCACCTGTCCATTTTTATTTATTTGATTATAAAAATGAGTTTTCATTCAACCAATTGTATGGTGATTGTAAAAAGCCTCTTGGAGTAAGTCACGCTGATGAATTGATTAGCTTGTTTCAATTGAAGGAATTGAATCCCAAAGGATTAAACGACGAAGATACAAAAGTGTCAAAGCTCATGGTTAATATTTGGGTCAAGTTTGCATCATCTAAGTGAGTATGATGATTAAATTAATAAGTTCAGTTATATTGAAACCCGGTATAAAAATAAATTTAACATAATTTACTATTTAAGTTATTTATAAGTCATCAACAATTTCAAATTTCGAATAAGATAAAATAAGCTGTACTCACTACCTATAGTTGTGTAGGTACTAAAATTAAAAGAAACATACCATAACAAATTAATTGTTTTAGAATACCTACTGTTGATGGAACTGACAATGGACAAGCTTGGCCTGTATTTACTTCTATTGGAGAATCAGCTTTACTGCACATAGATTCAGTCCAACCAAAACTTATGAAAAATCCATTCGAGGAGAAGTATAAATTTTGGAGTGAACTACCTTTATTATCTGGTTTAAATAAATTGAGATCACCAAACAATTTTAATATAAAAAGCGAACTGTAGTGTTGTTATAGACTATAGTTTTTAATTATAGACTTATTTTTTAAATTTTAGATTAACCAAATATTAGGTGATATATTTATATCTAAAATTATATTATATGATACAGCTTAAAATAACCATTTCTATCTATATTTAATACTCGAAACGACAATACTGAATAATGTTACAATTATTTTCCATTATTTTATAGGCATATGGTTTATTTGTATAATGATTTTAGAATGTCTTAGATTTTACAATTATTTATTTTTAGCCTTTTTTAAAAAGGTACTTTTATTTTTTTTGTTTTATAAATTATTAACTTGTTTATGATTATAGTATATTTTTTTAATATTTCACTGTGAAGACTTAAATGTAATCTACTTATTAGTGTTATTAATTAAGCGTAGAGAGAAAGAGAGAGGTTTCGACATTATGTAGGTAATAAGATAAGTGACAAGTAAAACCAATATAATATTACCTTGTATAAATTAGATATTGAGATTTGAGGTGCCAATAGCTTAGTTTCAAATTGTATTGTATATCATATAATTGCTGTAGATGTTTTTTTTAATCATCGCCGACATTGTTGAATTGGTCATGAATAAAAATTTATTGTGTAAACTGACATTAGTATAATAGTTGGTGGCAATACTGATAATGGGCTTAAAAGTGCGTTTTTTATGTCTCTCTAGTCATAATTTGAATTGTCAAATTTATTTTTAAAATGCTGATACATTTGTTTATTACTAATTATTAACCATATAAAAGTTGTAAAATACGTATGGTGGATTTTTTTTTCATAAGCTTTTGAAGTTCAAATTTTAATCAAATTTATCAAAATCACCAACAATTTCCAAATAATTGTGTAGTTATAAATGTATTAAATGTTGAATTTTTATAACTAAGGCTTGAAAATTTATTGAAGGTTCTTTATAAATAGTTCATACTGAAACCAAAAAATCTAACCTATCCTGATTGCTATATGGATGAAAGGTTGATGATTGGGAAGGTGTGGCCGTTGAATTTTTATAATTAAGGCTTGAAAATTGAATGAAGGTTCTTCATAAGTAGTTCATACTGAAACCAAAAAATCTAACCTATCCTAACCAGTAACCACACAATTTTTAAAGCCATTTGAAGTTAAAATGTTGATGAAATTAGATATTAGAAATTAGAAACAAAGGATAACGCTGTAGCTTGGTGCAACAAAAGCCAATGTCATATTTTGATAATGTTCAGGAATTAAAAAAGCCAATTGGCCAGTATTTTAAATATACACAAACATTTTAAAATTAAAGTTTAATGAAATCGGTCAAATAAACTCAAATTTGTCCAAATATGACATTGGCCTTCCTTGTACAAAGCCAAAAATTACGATATCAGTTATTTTGTTGAAATTAAAAAATATATTCCTTGTGGGTACTTGAAATTTTTACGTACCTATATTATTATGTTTTATATACATAATATACACTACCTATGACATTTTAAAAACATTTAGATTAATTGTATGCTAATGCCTTACATACCGTATCACCCATAATAGTTTTTCGTATGCAATGGTTTATCATAA
This sequence comes from Macrosiphum euphorbiae, assembly GCA_949089665.1. Classification (NCBI taxonomy): domain Eukaryota; kingdom Metazoa; phylum Arthropoda; class Insecta; order Hemiptera; family Aphididae; genus Macrosiphum; species Macrosiphum euphorbiae. Next base: position 155,505,849 of record CARXXK010000001.1, on the reverse strand, counting down.
TATCATTGAATTACAATTTAACACATCAATTACTGAGACTTATTCAATGAAAAAGTACACTCGAAACCTACTGTACAGCAGAGATGCAGAGTGGTTATCTATACTTTCCCCTTTTTTCTTTTTAATATTATTGGTTCTAAACAATTAATTTTGAATAAATATTAAATCAACAAATATTAAGCTCACTAACATTAAGTTGCAAACTTGACATACATGTTAACCATAACCTTTTTGAAAACCGACTGATCAATTCATCACCATGACTAAGTCCAAGATTCCAAGAGACAATTTCTGCTCACCATACATTTCGTTAAATGAAAACTTATTTTTATAATCAATAGGTAGATAAAAATAGACTGGATCAGATAACTTAATGCTCAGTTGTAATTTAATTCAAATTTAACACATACATTACAGTAACCTATAGGTATTCAATGAAGATGTACATTTTTATAATATTATATTTTTAATCATATGGAGTTATATCGATTTGTAAGCAAAAAAAAAAATACACATTTTTTGATAAACATTTTTTTTCTAAGATTTTTACCCATATGTATTACATGCAATTTTAAACCATTGTATGCCTGTAAAAACTAAAAAAGGCTTTCCTGTAAGGCTGTAAATATGAAAATAAAAATTTCACACCTCCGACTATTCAGCTCAAACCTTAATTAGTTTAAACAAAACTTTATTATTTCAATATTTCATAATTAACCTTCAAAAACATCATATTATAAACATTCTGCTTCGGATCGTAGAATTTAGAATAAGTTGCCATTTTAAAGTAAAAGTGCTAATCAAATTAATGTTTTAATTAATAATTTTATCATAATCAGTAAAATATAGAAAATTAAAATTCCATTAGGAGTTGATATATTTTAATATTGAGTAGAGAAATGTGTAAGTCTAGGAGGCTCTTCATTTTCGGCTATCCAAATTTCTCCATTTTTGCCGTTTTTCATAACGTGAAGAAATGCAGCTTTATAGTAATCAGTGCTGTAATAAAAATGTTCAAGTTTTTTCATATTATCTACTACAAATGTAACACCCTAACGTAATCACGTGATCGGATGCACATTACCTCTGTATTATTAGTTTTCTATTTGGATTCGGGATCTCTTCACCACTCGTAATTAACTCCTCAATTTCTTGTTCTAAAGCTTTTTTCCCTTCAATGTTGTTTTCAAATCCGTCGAACGTTGCGCCAGGACAAATGGCCATGACTCTAACGTTATTTCCGGTGGCTTTCGCATTGGCCGGACACTTGAAACGCATAACAATTCGGTTGTTAATATTAAAAAGAATAGCTTTTATACACATATAAGTCTTAAAATAAGAATTAATAACAAAAATGTTCGTATTGTGAAATATATTGTAAGGTATTCACGGTATACTCACTCCAATACATTTTGTGAAATCGATAACGGCTCTTTTGGTCGATTGATACATGGGTAAGATTGTGTTGGATAGTCCAACTATCGATGCTACATTAATCACTGCAGAGTTGTTGTCTACTTTGTTTTCTATGTATTTGAGACCTAGTATGGTACCACGGACTACTGCTTTCTATAATCCGATGGTATAAAAACATTTAATATAAGAACTGATACTTTTAAAAATAACAAACAATAATATTAGAACTGTTCCTGTTTTGTATCTCGTTAACCCTCATTAATAAATACTAGTACAACAGTGATTTTGACTAAATTAAATAAAGATCGTGGCAATATGAAAATATTACTGGTGCAAGATTTAGATGATTTTATATACTTGGCTACTTACGTAATTTAAATCGATGGCCAGCTCCCACGAAGTCAAATACTTGGACATGATACCAGCATTATTAACAACAATGTTTATTTTTCCAAATTTCTCAATAGTTTTCTTAAACGAATCTAAAAATATATATAAAAAAAAAATTAAAAAATTAAAAAATGTTCTGAATTCTATATAAATTATTGTAATTTGTTATGTTTATACTAAACATGAACTATTGACATCATAATTTACCTTCGAATTCAATTTCATTGGTAACATCACACTTTATGAATAATAATCTACTTGAAGACGATTTGTATTTGATTTCTAATTCACTGATCGCATTATTTCCTATTTCTTCGTTAATGTCTAATAAAGACACCTATACAAATTAATAGTAATAAATGTTTCATGTAAAAAGATATTTTTGAATAATCATCATGAAATGTATACACTTGTCAAAAATAAGTTCAAGAAGATCTGCCATGAACTATTGATAAATGATTTTATCAGACACCAATTATTATGAAAATTCAACAAATTTTTAAGGGGACTGCAAATTTTTCTAAACAGGTATTTGCTAAAATGCACGAAATATACATTGCAGGCGCCTAGTGTTGGACACTAATTGTCTCACTTCGATCACCTCGGCGCAGGATAGAGTTTATCGAGTATTATTATTTATTATTAAGAATTCGAATGTGATGATAATAATTGTATAGCTTATACATTTTTAAAAAAGTTTCTGATTGATGCTCAGTTTAGTATATTGTTGAAAACTCTTCTGAATAATTAATAAGTTGTTAAAAATTTGGAATGTTTTTTAAAAGTATAGTAATAATTGTTAATATGTAGGTATGAATAGCTTTGTATATGCTCCTAAATAAAAAACTGCGTAAGAACTATTTAAAAAATCTACAAAATAATGAAATTTAACAAAAAGTTGTATGTAATTCAAATTTTGAACTTCTAATTTTATTTTAACAGAAACATATTTTTGGACTAATTTTTCGTAAGGTTTTCGTGTGGTTTCCATTATATATTTTATGATATAATATATAATACTAGCTGACCCCGTGCACTTCGTTGCCCGTTAAATGTACCAACTCTATATGACTCAAAATTAAGGATGAAACAGCTGCTGGAATCGATAAAGTAAAAAAACACACATTATTGTAAAATCAATACATTCATCGTTCCACTCAGAATCTAAAAATTATGAATGAATGGTTATTGTGCAATTTACCTTAAATCAAATTCTTTTTATATTTTAAGCTATGTAAATAATTTTAATCTATGTTCGTTTTATTCGTGTTTGTTTGAATATAATGTTATTTTTATAGTTTTCTTTTTATCATGTACAATTTTTTAAAAATATTAAATTAATATTTGTTTATTTAGTTTTATACGTACGTATTTAGAATCTTACTTTGAATCTTTAAAATTGTAATTTAATTTTAATTTTTTTTATTAATAATTATATTATTTAAAGGAGATAGATAATCGAAAATGTTATCTTCAATAATATTTTATATATAGGTATTCATTCTTTTTGATCAACAAAAAAATATAATCATCTGGTACCTATATAATATTTTCAAGCTATTGTTATCTGTCTTTCTGGCACTGTTATTATCGTTATTGGATATAACTTATAATATTATCTTATCGTTGTATAATTCTATGTAATGAGTTCAAAGTCAAAAAATTAACGCCACTTACTACCGAAGTACCGAAGGAATTAGTTTCACATCAGCATCAAGTATGAAAAATACGAATAGTGCACAATCGTTGCATGCCACATACGTTTCAATTACGAGTGCGTTCAATTTTAATTTGCTTTTACACTCTAACCCACAAACCTTTGTGCTGTCAGCTTTTTGTATTAGAGTTAATTGATCTATTACCATACTTAAGGTTAATACGAGTTAATTTGTGTTCTTACGTTTTTTTTTTTTATGATATATACATTTTTATGCAAGTTTGAGCATTTTAAATTGAAACATTTTAGATGGTACTTGTAACTTTGATAAACACCGAAAAAAACAAAAGTTGTATCATTGTCAGTTCACTCTAATACTAAAGCTAACAACATAAGGTTATGGTTCTGCTGAACACAAATATGCTATGTAGTATGTTGCGCATGGGCCAGAGAGAGAAAACAATAATATCGCACTGACATTTAAATTCAAAAATAAAAACGTATAAAAATCGAAATTGTTAATTCATCGGAGAAACGAAGAAGAGTAAGTTTAGAAATAAAATTTTATGGAATTATAACATTATTATGGTTTTTGAACATGTCCACATTGCAACTATTTTGTAAATGTATATAAAAAAAAATATCTGCGTAATTGCAATCGACAGAAGAAGAATACACAATGATTATTGCTCTTAATTTAAAATACTTAATACAAGCAGGTATAATAATATTTATTTATTTTAATAAAAAAATTACAATTATTACAAATACGTAATTACAATAAATTACATTAGCTGATACGTATATTATGTTACTTCACACAATACACAAACTCACATACACTACATATACCATCAGTGGCGTAATTTGGTCATGGTTGTGGGGGGGGATGAAATGTATGTACATTTCACCAATTACCCCCCCCCCCCCCTCAACATTTTTTTTTTTAATCGTATAAGGCATAAGCTATAAGTAATAAGCACCCCTCGATACAAGAATACAACCATTATGATCTGTATGTAATAACTAGTAGCCGGAATTATATTCTTTTGCATATTTTTTTTGAGTCTATGCAGTCAGACGGGGGTTCGAAATCTTTACAAATCATGAAACAGGTGAGTTAATGGCAAAAGTTTATTTTGCATATTTGGGAATATTTCAAGATAAAAGAATATTTCGTATAATAAAAAATATTAGAGAATATATCGATTAATTTTTGTAGATGTTCGATATTTTTTGTTGCAGTGGCCTAAATAATATAAATAGCACATATAAAAACATTTTAACCGACCGTTGTACAAATATGACATCAGGGAACATGGAACAAAATATAGTTGTCAACTGTTTTCAAACATTTTCTTAGTTAAAAATTTAAAATAATTAAATATTAAATCAAACTTTTTTTAACAAGTAGTATTTTTTATTATGTAGGTACCTATTTATATCAGGTTTTTATATTATTTTGCATATTATGTACCTATTTATTTATATGAGTTCGTATTATTTGCTTAAATATTTTGCATATAAATGCATATTTTTAGTTCAAGAGAATATTTTAGTAAAAAAGCATTTTTTTTTGCATATTTTATTATTATTTTTAAAGAATATTGGAAGAATATTTTCAACTTTTTAAGAGAATATTAGCATCTTATTTTGGCTATTTTAAAAGAATATAATTCCGGCCCCTAGTAATAACTAATATTGTATATACAGTGTGATCACGATTTTAGGTACCATTGAATATCTCAGATGGCTGACTTTGTATTGAAATGGGGTTTTCGGGAGGTGATAGCCGATAGGAAGCACTTAAATACATATTTTCAGACCAGTTTAAAATTTTTAGCTCACTCGGTATGCGCATGCGCAATTTGACTTACTTTTTGTTAAATGGCAACCCCACTTTTTTTCTACAGATTCGGGTAGAGTATTTTTTTTTTAAACATTTTTTGTATTAAAAGTTTTTCTATTTATAAAACTGACCAAGTTAGAGAAAGTCAAATTTTGGATTTATTCATAATACGTGTTTAATGCAATTTGCATTTATAACCAGTTGAAATAATAAAATAAGTGCCAAATAAATGTTTGATTAGGGGGGGGGGGGGGCTGAGTGGACTAAGGCGTCGGTTGTGGCCGATTTCCGTCCGCCATTAAACATTTATTTGGCTCTTATTTTATTATTTCAACTGGTTATAAATGAAAATATTATAAAACACGAATTATGCATAAATGTTCAATAAATGTTCAAAAATAAATACTCTACCTGAATCTGCAGAAAAAACTGGGGTTGCCATTTAAAAAAAGTAATATTGCGCATGCGGCATGCGCGTACCGAGTGAGCTAAAAATTTGAAACTGGTCTGAAAATATGTATTTAAGTGCTCCCTATCACCTCCCGAAAACCCCATTTCAATACAAAGTCATCCATCTGTGATATTCAGTGGTACCTAAAATCGTGATCACACTGTATATGATAATATTGATGGATGATTATATATTTATATAATATTATGGAGATTCGGGTGATTTTTGTATTATCTATGAAATATACATTAATAAAATTAGTACATAAATGTGTTTGACGATTAAAAAAAAAAAAAAAAAAAATGGTCAAGGGGGGGGATACGACACCCAAATCCCCCCCCGTAATTACGCCACTGTATACCATCACTTACACAAAATCTTATACACACACCCACACGCTCACCATCTAAATTATATTTGAACCTCAAAAATTGGAAAATAAGTAATCGTTATCCTGTACATTAGGAGTAAAGTTAACCTCGTCATTGAGTAGATTATTTTAATGGATGTGTTAATTTTGAATTCAATGCATATAAATCATTGCATATACCTACAACTTAAACAAAATACAATTCGGAGAGGAGACGGCTTGTCAGCCTATTATTGTTATTCTATATTTTATAAATTCACGGATGTATTATTATCATTTATCTTAATGAAAATTAAAAATTTTAATTTAATATTGCTATAAATTATTATATTAATTAATTTTTTTATTAGGAATATACGGAATAAACTATAAACAGGCAATAGCGTAAAATTAGTCCGAATGATTTGAAAATGCCATTGTGTATAGGTACCTATACAAAATATAATAATATACTTACACGTTTCAAATCCACACTAAAAATATTTTTGAGCCACAATAAAATAACTAAAATATTTAGTATTTGTTTAAATATTAAATTTCGTCTAAATTTTAACTTCAAATGTCTCTATAAAAAATTTGTATTCAATATTTATTCTTATGAATTACGTATGAGGAACTTGTATTACATTTCCAAGTCTTAGCTAAAAAATAGAACATTACATTTTTATAAATTTTAACATGAAAATAATTTGCGAATTGTCGATATTTTGTCAAAATTTAAAATTCAAATACTTATAATAAAAGTTGTGGCTGTATGAATTTTAAATATTTTTAAGTTGTTTAAGGAAGAACTTTTATGGAATATTGTATAAAATTGTCAAGCTTTTTGTTCGGTGTCGGCCTGAAAAACCTTTTTTCAATATTTATAGAAAAAATTCAATAATTTGAAATGTTTATAAATAGCTTAAATTGATAATAAATACTTTGAAAATTGTATTAAGTATAAAAACTAATCATTTCAATGACATTGGAATTTTTCAAGTTTCAACCATTAATAATTATAATTAATAAAATACAACAAAAAAACTAAAAATATTTGACTAGAAAATGTTATTTTACACGTGAATCTAATTTCAAACGCTTATAAAAAATGTAGGTATATGTGATTTTATATTAAACTATTTTTTTTAAATTACATAATAACAACATTTTGAAGAATTTGAATTAGATTTTAAAATCTTAGGAATGAATGAAGAATATTAAAAAAAAATATAGATTTTTAATGACAAAATAATTTTCTAATTTTCGCGATTTTGACGAATTTGAACAAAAAATAGTATAAAAAGTAGTTAGAACAAGCGCTCTTAAAAAATCTCGTGATTTTACCCTAAATTTTTTTTTAACCCAGTATATCATGATTGTCTTTGTATTAAATTGTCAACCTTTTAGACAGATCATAATTGTTTTTTTTTTATCGATAATTATAGAAAAAAAAAACTAAAAAAAGGTAAATTTCATACTTCTATATAAATAGCTGAAAAAGATTCGTTGAAAACTATATCGTGTAATGAAAAAATTTAATACAAACATTTGGTAAAAATTTCAAGTGTGATTAGAACAAAATATCAAAACCGATTTTATAAATCTGGTTAAAATTGGATTATATTGTATTATTGTTATTACTTATTAATTTGTTACTTACGTATGCACCGTTTTTTAGCAACTCATCGACGATTGCGAGACCCATTCCTCGACCACCACCTGTTACCAGAGCTACAGTTCCGTGCAATTCGCCGTTGGAAATTTGAGTGTTCATCGCAATATAGTATTAGTGCCGAAATGCCAAAGAACAACGTATCGATTCAAAAATACCACACAAATTTTGATCTCGTAAACTCTATGAGAAAAATTTGAGTTATTAAAATAGTGTCAAAATATCAACCGTCAAATATAAAACCTAAAAAAAACTTATTTTAAATAATGTATAATAAATAATATACCTAGGTACCTATTAATTACTATATTATATTGATATCAATTTTTTTTTATTTTAAGAATGATTTTTAAGTTTATATTTTTGGTTTACTAAATATTTTTTTTTTAATAATTCTCTAACAAAATAAGTTGCTTAAATAAACCTATAAATCTTCTAAGTATTTAATGCTCTTACTATAATGCTTCTGAATGTTTCTAAAGCGCGTTTTGTCCCTTCACTCTTAACGGATGTAATTTATCATCGGAATAAAATCAATTGTAGTTTACTCTTAAATAAAAAAAAATTGTTATCAAAGTATTGACCTATGATTTAATAGTGTGTTATTAATTATGATTTATTATCGCTGTAAGTTGATCCCATTCGGGTATTCAGCATGCGCTATTGTTATCATAAGAAATATACAATTCATATAGATTATAGGTACATAAATTAAATCATTTTTCTGCTTATTATTATTATTATTTTTAACTTGTCATAGCACTTTCTAATGTTCTATATAAAAATATAAAACTATTCTTGATACATTAGTCAGTATTTACTGATAAATTGTTCTATTTCAAACAAAAATTCAGGAAGGATAACACATATAGGGTCAAAATTCAGAGGTGGGGATATAGCCACAAGCAAATTTAGGTGCATCACGTTAAAAATATAATGTCATAATTTAGTGTGTCTTACCAACACAATACTGGTGGCAGAGTTGGGAAAAATTGTATCTAGAAAATAATTCAAATAAATATGTATTCGAATGATTTTTTTATAATTATTCGATTATAAAATCTATTTCTTTACTTTCTTCTATAATAGATCTATATTTGTTTTATATTATATAATATTTTTACATTTCTCCGAATAAAATAAAATTTACAATTATGTAACTTAAAATACAATGCCAACTATTGTTTATAATATGTGCCTATTTTTAATTACCAACTCTATGTTTACCCAAACAAAATGAACGAAAATTATTCGAATATTTATATGTTTGAAAATTATTTGAATAATTTTTTATTCAGATAACAATGTTTGAAAATTATTCGAATAAATTTTTATTCGAATAATTGTGAAAAAATCATGTGGATTATAAATTATTCGAATAAAATGTTATCTAAATAAAATTTAATTTGAATAACGCCCTACTCTGCTAGTGGGGAAGTGGCTTAGTCCCTCTAGCTGTGACTATGTAAGGGGCAAAGGCCAAACCTAGGTACTACTGTTCTAATAACTTAAACTACTACAGCTTAGTATTTCAAATTCTTCACCTTCCCTTTGTAAAATGAGTACATTAAGTGGTAAGTACTAGGAATTATTTTTGTTCAGACACTGCCTGAAATATTTAAATATATAGGATTTTTTATATCTCTTTATCAGATAAATACAGTGGAAACCTATTCGGAACCGATTTTTCTAGTTTAGTTTAAAATTATAAAAGGTTACGTTTTGACACATAGGTTATAATAAAATTTTAGATTCTGAGCGGAGAGAGGAAGCTAGTGGTTTAGAATGGTGTAAATTTTTAATTTTTTTTTTATCCTGTATACAAAATTTCTACCAGAAGGAGTGCTTCGATTTCAACCTTATATTTTAGAAAATTTGATCAAAATGGTACTTTAGAGAGGTCATTTTTCGATTTTCTCAATAGTTATTTAATGCCACTGGCAAAACCACCGATAAACTACGAAAACCGGCTAAAAAAAGGAATTTTCATTTCTTACGCTTTGTTATTAGAAACGAATAAAAAATAATAATATTATAATATAAATCAACTTAGAGGTTATAATAAATAATAACAATATAAATTAATATCCAGATTGACAAACTGTCTCCGCTCAGAATCGTAATGATATTATATCATTGAATTCAAGTTAAATACAATCCATTATACATTAACCCACTTGTAGCCTACTGTAAAGTAGAGAAACATCCACTTACCTGCTTTTTTTATTTCATAATACAAGTTTAAATAGTAAAACAATTACAATTTTATATTAAAAAAATGATATTTTTTCTTGATTGTTATTAACTTTTGAGTCAATACCACCTTACCCTAGAACAGTATGAATAGGTTCATGGTATAAATAGTTAATCGCTTAAAATTCATCTAAATATTTTTAAAATGTCATTGCGTATAGTAAAGTTTATAAATTCATAATACACATAAAAGTTTTAACTTCAAGTCCTTACGAATTGTAATATACAATATTTAGACTTAGAATAAAACACTAGACAAATAATGACGAAGGATAATTTTATGGAATGTGGGTTATCCAATATACATACATACATACGCATTAGATACATATAATATACATTATACGCACTCCTCTTACGTCATGCACTCGGCATATGCAACACATAAATAATATTCAACACCTCTCCGATCAGACGTTTAGTGGAGACAACACAATCAAATATCAGCGGCGTCAGTAAACACCGTATATTATAAAATCATGAACGCATTGTTTCGTGTACATACATACGTGTATTATATACGTACATATATATATATATATATATCATATACTTCAAGACACCTTCGATAATTCTCCGATCAAGACGTTTGATCAAAACAAAACCATAAATTACCAGCGCCGCACCGCACAAAATAATAAAATATATCAACACTTTAATATCACGTATTAATCGATGCACAAGAAGAAGGGATTAACCAAAATCATATTATATAATAGGACCACAGAGAATCGACTCGTTGCCAGTGTCTTTCCGGAGATACACATGGTCCACGCCAGTCAACATCACGACACACACACATTATTCGTATATGCTCATATATTACCTTTTTGCGTTATGAACTTATATGAATGTTGTATCATTCGAATATTCAGGTATGGTCACTAATAGTTAGTTGTCTCATATTGCTAAATTAAATATCTTGTTAATTATTATCTTCCATCGTCATACCTTTAATTTAAATAATCAATTGATAGTGTAGTGTGATTAGGACATTATAATTATATTATATCCCATTGCAAATAAACTGTTCATAGGTTAGGTTATATTCGGTTCGTTATCAATGTCCGTAAGAGGTCCTACATGGTGCCGGCGAATATAACAAATCTCTAAGGTGTAAAAAGCATTGCAAATTAACTATTCACAGGCTAGGTTATATTCGGTTCGTTATCAATGTCCGTAAGAGGTCCTATATGGTGACGGCGAATGCAACAAATCTCTAAGGTGTAAAAACAATTCCCAAAATTAAATAACAATCACATTACACTCCAATTTGCAAGTAAAGTAAGAAATGTGTCTTAGAATCGATACGACTTTATGAGTAATATTCGAATCATATAAACATCACCAAACGATACATAAGGTAGAACAAAATCATCTTAGTTCATTGGTATAAATTCAGTGTTGGGTAGTAACGTAACGAAAGTAACGCATTACTGTAACGGCGTTACTTTGCTTGTAACGCATTACGTAATTCCATTAAAATTATTTCCAAGTAACGAAAATATAATGGAAAAGTAATTTCTATAAAATAACGCCTTACAGTTTCAAATTATTAAGTACCAACCTACCTAGCTATAGCGAATTGAAAAAAAAATATACGTATTCAGCTGGTATTATTATGTTCACCAATCTAATATGTATATATATTTAATCTTAACTCTCCACAATTCATTTTTCAATGGTTTTGACATTAGAAATGTCCAATTGCACCTAAATCAAGAGAACAGTTAATTGCAATCAGAAAATAATTGCCAAGAAATTTAAAATTTCTTTTTTGTAACGAGAAAGTAATGAGTCACTTTTCTATTTGAAAAGTAAAGTAATTTCATTAGAATTTTATTTGAGTAACGAGTTAAGTAACTTAATTACATTTATCTCTTAGTAACGAGTAAAGTAACTTGATTACTTTTTAAAAGTAACTTACCCAACACTGTATAAATTAGAGTCACGTGGTACATACTTGAAATATATAAGTCAAAGTGATATCGATCATCGAACACCACCCCGGAGAAATACAATTAAATCACAGAAGGCAATCGTTACAACCCACACACGAGGTAAGTGATTTGACATAATTCGCACTCCTAGAACAAGACTGCTACAACTCAAAATTTATAGTTTTGAGAAAAATCAATTTGAAGTTTGGACCTTAGATATTTTAATGAGTTTTTTACTTATGCGTTTGAAATTTAACACTTAAATACTTACAATCATTCTTTATAATATTAATTTTTCAAATATTTTGAAATTCACTCTTAAACCCAAAAATTTAGACTTGTGGCCATTTATAATTTTTTAAGTAAATGCAAGACTGCCATATTTTGAGATGTGACTGTATTTCATACAGAAGTTGTGGCTGCAGTATCAGTGTATCACAAATTATAAAATGCAATACTGCCACAACTCTAAATATTGCTGTTTTGCACTCAACATATTACACGATAATTAGTTTTTATTCAGTGCAAGAACGCCACAAGTCGAAATAAGGTAGTCTTGAATTTTGACTTCAGTGATAATTTGGATAAATAAAAATAAGTATACTGCCATAAAGTAACATATGGCCCTCTTGCATTGAAAATTAACTAACATTTAAATAATTCCATACTGACACATCTCTATAGTGGCTAAATGAAAAATGATATTGAATGTGGCGCTCTTGCATTTTATAGAGCTTATTTTTCTCTATTCAACAGTAGTCATAACTCAAAATTGATGAATTTTGAGTTGTGGCAGTCTTGTTCTAGGAGTGCGAATTATATTATAATAACGCAGATAATATAAATAACATTAGGTAGGTATTACACAGTAGTAGGGCGACCTTACGTGGAAATCTCCAATATTTATTATAATACACACGTATCTTTACCAAAAACCATTACCTCCCCTACCACCTATTTTCCCCTTACTACAGAATAATATTTTGGAATTACAACAAAATTACTAACATTGATATATATTGATAACTTAAATTAAATACCTTATGTAATTTTGTCCAAATTTTTACTTCAAATGTCTATAAAAAAATTCAAGACTATTATATACATAGTCTAAATAAATTAATAAATTTTGTTTTTTAGATTTTTTGGTTCCAGCATAATAACTACGTATGAGGAACCTTTTATTAAATTTACAAGGCATAGCTTTAAAAATTAAACTTTCATTACATTTGTAACTAGGGATTATATTATTTGCAAATTTATTTTATAAATAAATATTATTTTTTTAATTGTCTTGGAACTAACTGTTGTAAAAATTGTTAAAATATTATTATTTCGTGCCTCTTAATTTTTTCCACCGGATGGCGCGACGGTCGAGCCTTTGGCTAAGTCTGTTAGCCAAACAATCCTTGAGGTGGACTGTGGACTGTGTAACCTAACTGTGGAGGCACTAGGTAGTGTCTCGACGTCTCTCACATTAGTAGGGATCAACTGTGCGTTAGATGAACTTGAATTAATTAACCTAGTATTGTTTAAATTAAGAAAAGTTTATAGTTTTAGACTTTTAGTTAAAATGATTAAAATATTTCTAATTAAACGTAATTGAGCTAAATAGTTTTTTTTTTAAAACATTTAATTTAAGTACAATTTCAATATATAATTGTGGTATGTATAGTAATAATTGACAGTGGTTACAGGCGTGCATTTATTTTTTTACTTATAATTTATTCATTCAAATACTTAAAATACATGGGTTATAAAAAATATTCAGATTTACTCAGGTACCTAGTCGCAGGTACTCAGGTATATTATAATTTAATGAAGATTTCAAACACTATTTTAATTCAATTATTTGAATTGTTTTTGTTTTTGTGGAAACTTGTAAAATAATTGTAGTTATGTTATCATGTAGGTAGTAGGTACTATTGGTTATAACGTATTAGTTATTATAGAACCATCAACCAACTGTAGTACCTAGGTATATAATATAATGTTATGATAATATCTATAATATGTGAGTATGTAATAGCGAGTTAATTGTAAATATAATTTATAATGAGAGCTGATTGTATTAATTGTTGAAGGTAACAACAATAAAATACAAAAATTTTTATAAATAATAAGTAGGTAGGCATGTGCTTTGTATACAATATTTATGTGTGATTTATATATTCAATATATTCGCAACCCACTATATACATCACAATTTAATTTATTATTATTTATTTAGATCAACAGATCAATATGAGATGTATTTATATCGTATGGATACTTTTTTTAAAATTGGTGTGCTGTGAGTTAGAAGTCAGAATTGCGGATGGAATTCTCAAAGGGCAAGTTCTACAGTCGAGAGATGGACGGACTTATTACTCTTATACCGGTATACCATATGCAAAACCACCAATTGGAGAATTAAGGTTTAAGGTATTAACATTGAATATAATATTTACTATTTATATTCCATACACGCATAAAACGGGAAATCACTTAAATTAATTATTTTAAATTAAGAATTCCTCACATGAAATGTTAAATTACATAAAATACATAATTGAGTGGAGACATATCCTACCGACACTAAATTTATTCGCGTAAAATTTATCATACGATTATATATTACCTACATAAGTTGTTTAAAATAGTTTGCATAAAAAAAACAATCATGGCTGGCATATTTGTTTCAGTAAACATTTTCTAATTATTTTCATTCAATATCACTTTGACTTCTTAGATATAAGCTGGACAACCGTTACTGTCCCGCCAAAATTGTGAAGTCTGATCACACTACCCCCAAGGCAGGGTTTTTTTTTAATGATTTTTTCCGACTGCGCAAACGCTACAAACTTATTCCCACTCTTGTGTTATAGTAGGGAATTTATCTACCCAGACTAAACCTTAAGGACTATTATCTTTCAACTATCCGTTGAACTGTCAGGAGCGGCTCCATCCTCCCCCCTATGCTCGTATTTTCACTACACAATTACTATCTTCATACTGCACAAAATGTGTCTCACTGCAGCACACTAAAAAAAACTCAGCCCCAAGGTAATAAAATGATTGCATCTTTGCATTTTTTTTTTAAATCTATTAAAGGCACCACAACCAGTCGAACCTTGGAACGGAACATTAGATGCCTCCAGAGAATCGAACAAGATATGCATTCAAAAATATGTCGCAGATAGCCACGAAGATTGTTTGTACTTAAACGTGTTCGCTCCAAAAGTTGATAAAAAGTTTTTACCAGTAATGTTTTGGATTCACGGTGGTTTTTTTTCCCGTGGCCGTGGTGGGCCTGGCATACATGGACCTGAATATTTTATGGACAAAGACGTGCTACTTGTTTCTATAAATTATAGGCTCGGTGTATTAGGTAAGTCATGGGAATATACAAAGGGGGATTTTAATTTTGGCTGAAAAAAATGTTTTCGAATTATTGAAAAAATTATATATTTCCCAGCTACACATCATATTATTTTAGGTAAAATAGAGATTTGCAATTTTAAAATGTTCATAACTTGATTTAAAATTTAAAAAAAAATTTAAATATACCTATATTATATTAAAATGTTTTAGTCACACATTTATTTTTAAACAGTTAAAACAAGTTTAAAAAAAAACACTATCACAATTCATTCATATGTGTATTTTAGACTTTAGTTATTATTCAATTAATGTGTGCTTGTAAAGGGTTCCTTAGTACCGAGGATGATGTGATACCCGGCAACTATGGAATGAAAGATCAAGTGATGGCTTTACGTTGGGTACAGAGAAACATCATTCATTTCAACGGTGATCCTAGTCAAGTGACAATATTTGGCGAAAGAGCAGGAGGCGCTAGTACAGGATTTCATATGTTATCACCGATTAGTAAAGGTCTTTTTCATAAAGTTATACTTCAAAGTGGTAGTCCAGTTTGTAAATGGGCTGTTTCGCCTATTGGACTTCCTCGTAAGCGCGCACACGCGGTAGCACTTATCGCCGGGTGTAATTTCGATACTTCCGAGGACATATTGCAATGCTTGAGAAAACTATCAGCCGACTATATCATCGACCTTCAAAACAGATTATATGTAAGTGTACAATTAAATTAAACTATTTCATGAATTATTGTTTCTCCAATTTTGTATTTTTTCCAATGTAGACATATTTTAATAAAATGAAAAATTCTAAGTAATATAAATCATTTATATTTTATAAACTATAATATAATGATGACATACTCTACGGTTTTTAACTTAGATAATCTACAGGGTATCCCACGGAAAACAGAGGATTTTGTTTGAGTAGTAGGTACCTATATACTTGGTTATTTATTAAGTTAAAACAATTTGATTTGCTTATTTAATTAGATAATCACATGTAATATTCCTACACAATATTTTCGAGGGTTACTGTTCAAGCGGGCCAGGCGGCCAGCGTGTTTCTTCCCCAATGTAATGAAACTGTCTTAGAAAATATTAAAATAAAATTATTTTAGATTAAAAATGACCGAGGTACTGCTTATTCAAAAATCATTTTTTTTGTGTGGTCCACTTCTTATAATATGTATTATATGTTAAAAGTTTTATAAAGATTTTCGGTGAAATGTTTAATATTTGGTCTATGATTAAGGCATGGCTTTCGCATCCGTGTGTACAGTTTAATCCTGTCGTCGAAAATTGTAATTCTGGTCAAGAAGCATTTCTCTGCCATCATCCTATATACGATTTTAAACAAGAGTCGTTTGTACCTGCTATTGTTGGTCTGAATTCAGCTGAAGGTGGTCTGTTTGTGGCTTGTAAGTTCCATCACAGAATAGATGAAATCTATTTAATCTATTCTGTGGTCCATTATTAATTAAAATATATCTATAAAACATCACTTGTTTATGAAAACTTGTTTAAAGTGTTATTGCTTATTACTAGGGTGAGAATTTGCGGTAAAGCACGATTGAGCAAAGAGTATTTTATGCGATGTTGCCACATTCACGAGGCCGAAATTTTGTAATTAATTATTTTCACGTATTATTACACTAATTATTATGATACCAGCCATGAGCTGAGCCCAGCTTTATCGACAATGTTATCGATTATAATAAATTAGTTCCGGAATTCGGAGCAATAAAGTTCCGACGTTTCAAACATTTAAAATTGGGGGAAAAAATAAGATAATAAATTGAGATACAATTCCAAATTTGTTTATAGATATAATATCAGTGTTCGATCACCTTACTCTATCGTATTCTTGACTTATAAGCCATGCAGTATTTTTTTTAATTCGTACCATATTTTGATTTTATTATATTTTCATAACTATTATTATTATTATCATTATCATTATAATTATAATCAAACAGATTTATGAAATGTGACTATATTATTGACTATGAAATCATGTTAATTTTTTGATGTGTTATATTTTGAATTATTATAATTATTTAAATAAATATTTTTGTATAATATAGTTTTAAATAGAAAATGGCACCGTTGAAGAGTTTTTTTATGCTCAATCGTGTAGGTTTTCTTTTGTATTCCGATTTCCTTTGATACGCCGACAATTTAGCTCAATCGTGTCCTAAAAAAGGTGTTTTTTGCTCAATCGTGTCTCAGCCAGAATTTGAATGCAAAATTAATTTGTTTCCTAGTATGCTTCCATATATTGTTTACCAAAAATGTATTCTAGGAAATGCAGTATTTTTAGCTGTATTTCAGTATTTGATTGATTTTCAATACAAATAGGTATCTACCGATTTCATAATTTTTACTAATATTTTTATATAATTTAAGGTAGACAACTTGTTAGTGCACAATATGGTAATATTACTAGATGGTTCTGCATTAGTTTATTTATGTTTTATAACGGACCAATAATCGAGTTTTTTCTTAAACGAGTTTATTTTTAAACACTTTTTTAGGAAATTTTTTAATTTTTAATTATTATTTGAGGTCATCCGTTTTCTGTTCCCACTGTATAAGTTCAGATTTTTAACGTATATTATTAAGGCCAGAAATGCAATATTTAAATCATTTTAAATATTTTTTTAGGGCAAGAAAATGTTTGCCCTAGTTATCGATAATATTGAAAACCCATCAATAAATTCTTGACTTTTGGTTGACGCGTACATATTATGTATATGACTTGTTTATATTTTCTGTTGGTGTAGCTCTGTACAACAGCACTTCTTTGATATACACTGAGTTCCAGACGTATTTCAACCGTATATTGTCAATTATGCTATTTTACAACCAGTACACACGACCGGAAGATTTAGACGAAATCGGAGAAAGAGTGTTGAAAGAATATTTTCCATCAGGAAGATTGGACGACAATACACATTCGAATGCGGTTAACGTAATAAACTCAATAATGTATACCTATAATACTTAAACCTAAACAAATATTTTCGTTTTAATGTATATTATAATATATATAATATATACCGGTGTACCCACGAAAACCGGGTACACTGTATGATTACCCATTTTACTCAGTAGGTACCCTAAACATATTTTTGAATTCTGTTTGCGGGGACATTAAATCTTTATTGGGTCATAAATCTCCAGTAGACAGAATTCTAAAATATGTATAGGGTGCTGAGTAGTTTAGGTAACTAAGAGTTATAGTCTGTACCCAGTCTTCACGGACACACGGTTTATATCCGTAACATATGATTTCAGATGATAGGCGATGGATGTTTTACTCACTGCATAGTTGATATGGCAAAAAAATTGTCGTCGCCAGTCTACAGTTATTATTATGATTATCAAAATGAGTTTTCGTATAACAAACTTTTCGGCTCATGCCAAAAAAGTCTAGGAGTCACTCACGCGGATGAACTAAACAGTCTGTTCAAAAATAATAATTTAAATCCAAACGATTTAAACGCGGACCATCTCAAAGTTTCCAGACTAATGGTCAATATTTGGTATAGATTTGTGACTTCTGAGTAAGTACCTAAATGTATACCCGTAATATTATTATTATCATTATCAGATATTTAGATGTGCAATTAATTTTGAGTACTGAGCAGTGAGCAAAAATATTTGAATAATGTACATTTAATCCACAGACCCTAGTACTATGGGCTATTAATAATTTAATTTTAAACCAATCATGTTTTATTTTTGATACATTATAGTATTTTACTAGTAGGTTGACCATTATAGAAAGAAATACAAACTCTTTGTAGGAATTATGTTTATTCTATGATTACAATGTATTTCGTAAATATATAGAAATAAATATGTTTCAGTACTCCTACTATTGATGGGACAGATACCGGAACTGCTTGGCCAACATTTACTTACGATGAACGATTTAGCGTTTTACACATTGATTCAGCCCAACCAAAAATCATACAAAATCCATTCGACGAGAAATATAAATTCTGGAACCAACTGCCTTACAATTTTCGTCTAAATCAAACGATGTCACGAAAAATAGCAGACATAAAAACTGAACTATAATTTTATCGTTTTATACATTGGAAATTGGATAATATAAATATCGAGCAAATAGGTACTTATTTAGGTACTTACTAAACACTTTTATGTTTTGAACATTCATAGATTCATACCTATATCTAGGACAATACATATTATAAACTATATTATATTATGAAAAAAAAAAAAAAATTATAATCTAGTCATAATTTATTATTCTATTTATAACATAAGTGTCTACTATGATATAATATTACAATAATTTGTAGTTTTTATAGGAACATATGCAGTAAGAATCCTCATATTGCATTAAGTCTATACGTTTGGAAAGCTAGGAATTAGGATTAAGCCATCGGATTGGAAGCGGCGATTTTCTGTCCTTGTCTAACACACTTGCAACATAGGATTATAGACGTGTTCTATTTCCAACGTACCGATTAATCTAGTGAAGCGATAAGAATTCTGAAAACAAATTTGAATTTGTCACCAAGTCTACTTGAGATCGAATTTCCCACATTTTTAATATTTTGATTAAAACTTCTCCAAAAATTGAAATATGGCATTTTTTTAATTACTTTTTTTAATATATCATTTTTATGATTTTTGGGGGATAATATCAAAAATGTGGGGAAGTCGATCTCAAGTAGACTTGACGACAAATTCAAATCTGTTTACAGAGTTCTTATCGCTTCACTAGATTAATCAGTACGTTGGAAATAGAACACGTCTATAATCCTATATTCCTATGTTGAACGTGTGTTAGAGAAAGACAGATAATCGCTGCTTCCAATCCCCTTAAGTAGTTTTGTGATCTGAGTGAATACTTATCGACCGACACTTCATACAATTTATATATTTATTATTGTTGGTTTATCTATATTTATGTAATCAGAATTTCATACACTCGATAACAATTTTTTTTTATATTAATATAATACTGTTAATTGTATAGCTTATAATAATGTTCTTAAATTAAAATTTGATAATAGGTCCAAGGTCGATTGTGAGTTGGTTTTTGTTTTTAATACTCAAGGTAACAAGTAACAACACAATTTTCTGTGTTGTGCGTGGGCCAAAGGAAAAAAAATAGTACGATAAATCCTCCCATAATAGAAATACATTAAAGGTATCTAGGTAGTTGATGAACAGTTAGGTACACATTAAAATAAGACATGTGTCATTAATATTGTTAGACTTCCACTGCCTAATCATCATTACCTATAGTCATTTCAATTGGCATAATATGGCAAATTGGTACACTTTAAATATCGCTGATAACCAATATTAATTTGTCCGACCAAATATGTGTTGGACTTTAGCTTTTGTAGCATTATTTCAGTCTTTAGTAGTACGGCAGTCTAGTTTGTTATTTCTGAGGAAACTGTGTGTTATTTAATTAATGTTATTTTAATATACTTACGACGTCTTATAGCTTATGCATTTGGTTTTTTATTTCATATGATGAGTGAAATCGGTGAAACACTTTATCCTCCGAATTTAGACTTTTGACTGAATTTATTTTGAAGTATAAAAAAAATAATGTTTATGAAAATCTACAACCAATATTATTATGTCAATTATGTAACGGCAAACAATGTATTTTATCTGGTACACTGAAATCTACACATAATTTTAGAACAAGCATAAAGGTAATACTTATATAATATAATATTTTTTTATTTCAAACAACTTGGTAAATATTTCTATGTGAATTATATATTTATAGTAGAGTTGAGATGTTTAAAATGTTTAACATGTTTTAAACATCTAAATTGATCAAACATGGTTTTGTTTAAAACGTTTAAAACAAATGATTTAAACAACATAAAAAAAACAGTTTAAAACAGAAAATCATCATTTATGTGCATATAACTTATTATTTGTAAGTTCATACTGGCACTCCTATTTATTCTTATTTTTTATTTCATAAAAAAATTTAAAATTTATAAAATGTATAATGATAATTTTACTTATTTAAATTACTAACACTTCAATGGTTATATTATAATATATTACTTCTGTAGTTCTGTAGGTAATATATTTATTAATTATTTATTTATTTGTTTAAATTACATATTATCATATCATATTATTATTTATTACCTTTATCATCTTTTATAATCGGAAATATTGTGGCGCAAACCCGCCAAAATTGAAAATAGTAAATACAGTAATCAGTATTCTTTATCACTATGTAGATAAGGATAACAGATCAGTTCTTTATCATCAATCATTATCAAAATATTAAAAAACGATTTTTAAGTGTAAAACCGATAGCCGTGGTTAAATTACACGTCAAGTTATAAAAAAATTATGATATTAAATTATTAAATAAATGAATTTTTTTAAAATAAATTACATATTTTGTTTTAAACTCGATTAAATCATGTTTTAAACATGTTTAAAACAGCTGAAAAAATCATTTAAAAAAAAAGTTTTAAACAAAAAAATCATGTTTTAAACGATTAAAACAATTTTTTTGATTTTTTTAAAAAAAACCATGTTTTTAACCAACTCTGATTATTTATTTATTTATTTATATATTTTATACTTTTAATATTATTAGTTTAATTCTTATAGATACCTATATCAAGTAATATATAAATAGAATTAATATAAACTACTTTACATGATGTACCTATGTAGCCGTACGTCTAGTTTAAATTTATAATATTTTTAACTAAATTAATTAGGTCGTAAATAAATTATAATAATTATTTTTCATTTATTTAAAAATACATATTATATTGTTTTATATCTGTAACATTGTAACTTGTACTAAGATAGATTATTTTAGAATGATTTGTAGTTGTGCTCTTTCCCAACCCTAAATATAAATTATCTACACTAATCATATAATGTACCATAATATTTCATTTCATCATTATGATTTATCACGTTATAATTCAATTTTACAATTTAATGTGTTTATACTTTATACCATCGAACTAATGTTAATTCAATGCATTACGATTACAGTATTTGATATTAATTATTTTGAAAATTAAGTTGTGTCTTTAATATATGTAATATATATTTGAACTTATTAGGTGAGTACTGATTTAATAAGTCAGATAAAAAAAAAGTGTAGGTATGTACACTGTACAAGTGTACGCACAATAATGTTATACGTTAGGTGTACATATTAGTTAAAGATTAATTATATAGTGACCTTGGAATGATCGAATTTGTTGCTGCTCTTATAGCTTACGATAAAAACAGTTTGCTATTTAATTTGATTTATTTATTAATAATTCGTGCTTAAGAAATTAAGCCATGGCTCAAAACTCCAAGCCTGGGCAAGTTAATGATAATTTTTAACCGAGTTAAGTCAAGTTAATCTTGTAAATCTTGCTTGCTAAGAGAACCGAGAACGAAAAGTGAACCCCTTGTGGCCAATGACTATTTTGTCTACTGACAATATTGACTGTTTATAAATATAAACATTTGAAATATAAATATACATGAGCATAACCCAATTATTTTTAATTTGAAAATAACCTATTTATGCAGAAAATATTTTACAATACCTATGTTCCTGAGAATATTGTAAATTATTATTTATTAGTTTAGTTATTAATTATTTATTATTATTATTACAAATTGCCCGTATGGCACAGTATGGTATGGTATTTTCAGAGCATATGTTAACATACAAAGTACGTGGCACTAGTGCTCCCCCAGCGATATTTGAAATTTGAATACTCCCCAGTGGTGGTGTTCGTGCCACTGACCAACGCATTCTCATAACGACCGATGCCAATGCAAATGATTATGTACATAATAATATATATAAGGAACATAAAACTATTTTAAGCTCTCGAGTCTCGACTCTTATGTATAGTTTATCGCATATTATATTATGATTAACAATAATATTTTATTGAATGTAGAACATGTGACATTCACACAATTATAGCTTTGCCGGAATTGCTTATAATGCTTATATAAATATATACATTGATATAAAATACGAATAGATATAGACGTAATACGAAAATAATACACGTAATTTTAACAATGTTATCAATTTCTTCGGAAGTTGTCGATGACGATCATAATTATTAGTATTCATAAATTGAAAGCTGGGTGAGAATAACGTGCTATGTTACTACATTTCTGATTTTCTACTTATTTGCGTCCTGTGCTCCTGATTAATAAGACACGCGACAATACACCGTACAGGTAAATTTCATATTATTAAATTTATACAATTATTTTGGAGTGTTCATATTTCATAGCACGGAAATACTCGTTTGATGTACGGAAGTACGGATTATGTACGGATGTACCAGTGTCGTAGCGTGTATGTATGATGTGTATGTACCAACAACTATTTCAGTATCTTATAATCATAGATAATATAAGAATATTAGATAGAATATTATCTATGCTTATAATAGCATAATACTTTTTGGATTATCTTCATAGTTCATTGTGATTGTCGATTGATTTTTATGATTATCCACAACACCACGACCTCACCGCGTTAAATTCGCCTCTAACCTTAAACTAACCTCACTATATTAGTAGAAAATTGCCTTAGGTACCCGTTTTATTATAAAAAATCGGTTATGTAGATTATCATATAATATATATCAGTAGAGTTCAGTAAACAAACCTAAATAAAACTTTTAGATATATTTCTCAGTAGGTACAGTTCAGTTAATAAACCTATATTAAAATTGTTGATATTTTTATTTTTATTATTATTTATTTATTTATTCCAACTACAACAGAAATACTTAATACAAAATTATCATTATTATAAGAGTTGGTCATCTCCAAGCCAATAGCTGTGCGGAGATAGAAGTGTTGAATTCCCTTCTATGTTCCTCTGGTAGACAATTTTATTGAAGTGCCACCCAGTGAAAATTACTTAAAATATTGGTATATATTTATATGTACGATACACCTATGTATATGTTATAATATAATTAACTATTACTATATCTATATGTAAATATTGAGTTATTTTTCTTGAAGAATTCTGGTTAATGGAACAAGAAATTAATTTAACCATACTTGTAATTCTCTATTCTAGTAAATGGTTATGTAATATCAATAATAATTTTTATTTTTATTATATTTATTATTTAATTATTTATAAATTAACTTAATGAACTCGATCAACTTAATGAATTTGATTAAAAGTAACTCGTTATTTATTAAGTTTATATCAATTAAGATAAGTTAAGTTAAAAATTAAGTTAATGAAAATTAAATTTTAAAAAGTAAAGTTAAGAGTTAAAATCAACTTAACTTTTAACTTTTTAACGTTTTTATGCCCATGCTTGAAGTGAAAACTTAACGTCTAAGGTACCTATTACTTATTTTATTTGTAATTAAAATGATAAAGTTGTGTTATTATTTATTTTAACAATAATATTATGGTACCTAAATCTCTAAAGATTACTGTGCCTACAAATGGTGAACTTAATTAATAGTTTAAAAATAAAAAAAATTAGGAAATAATTTATAAAGAAATAAAATCATTTTGATCCAAATAAAATAGAAAAAAATAACAACTTAAAGTAATATTTATATATAAAGTAATCAACATTTTATAAACAGAGACAGGTTAAGTTTATTAAGTTACTCATTGTAATATATTTATTCTCAATCATAGCAATACAACGAAATTCATTTTAAATGCATCATTGAACCTTTCGGAACTTAGATTAAAATGTGCTGCTTTATGCATTTTGCCACTAATGGATTCTATACATACTATCTAATATTAACTTTGCATATCATTTAGAAATATGTCTTTATTTATTAAAGTTATGGTTTTTAATTACCTACCTACTATATTATGAATACATAAAACTATAAATAAACCTAATAATTTGATAATATTTTAGATGATTTTAAAATGGACTTTTATTGCTGTCGTGCTGTACTTAGATTTTGTGCACTGCGTAGCACAGGAGTTGAAAATAACCAAAGGCGTGATTAAAGGACAATTTTTGAAATCCCGAAATGGGCGGTCTTATTATTCTTATACCGGAATACCATATGCAAAACCACCAATCGGAGAACTTAGGTTTAAGGTATATAATTTATTCACGTTTATAATCTTATATATAAACATGCAGGTCACCGTTTGGCTGAACGAAACATTTTTCATGCAATTATTATTACACGATATATTTTTAATTTAGGAGCCAGTACCGGTGGAACGATGGGACGGCATATTGGACGCTACGAAAGAATCAAATATATGTATTCAACAGGGAAGCACGGACGGTCAGGAAGACTGTTTGTATTTAAATGTATATTCTCCAAAAACGAATGAAAAATCGTTACCAGTCATGTTTTGGATTCACGGAGGAGGATTTACTTGGGGCCACGGTAGGTCTGGTCTATACGGGCCGGATTATCTTATGGACAAGGACGTGATATTGGTAACAATACACTTTAGACTTGGTATATTCGGTTAGTATATTTTCAAACGTCTCGCAATAGGTACTGAATACATATTGTACACTATACATTTTTCTCATGGCTTTTATATAATATAGTTAAACTAATATAAATAATTAAACGTCTCTTCATGGTTGCGCAGGGTTTCTCAGCACCGAAGATGATGTGATACCCGGCAACTACGGAGTAAAAGATCAAGTAGCCGCATTACGTTGGGTGCAGGAAAACATAGTGCATTTTAACGGTGATCCTAATCGAGTGACAATTTCCGGCGGAAGTGCAGGAGGTGCTTGCACAGGATATCACATGTTATCGCCGATGAGTAAAGGTCTTTTTCATAAAGCCATACTTCAGAGTGGTGCACCGGTTTGCAAGTGGGCCGTTTTACCTCCTGGAATTCCTCGTAAACGCGCCCATGCAGTGGCAACTATTTCAGGGTGTAATTTCGATACATCCGAAGACATATTGCAATGTTTAAGACAAGTTCCAGCTCAATATTTGATAGATCTTCACACCAAATTATTCGTATGTTATTTATTTCAACGTATAGTTTTAAAAAAAAGTGTCTGATAAAACACGCTTAATAAGCTCTTTTGAGCTCTTTTGAGTTCGAGCTGTTTAAGGAAATTTTCATTTTTCAATTTTTTTAGTTTGTTTTTCTATGAATATCAATAAAGTTTTATCTGTTGGGCCAAAAAGTGTAAAAATTTAATACAAGGCTCCTGATATATTGTTATAATATCAGTTAGAAAAATATTAAAAATACATATATACAATTTTTTTTTATAAGCATTTAAACATCGAATTTTGACAGAATTTTTCAAAATCTCGAAAATTATTAATCATCGTAATTAATAAATTATAAAATGTTCAGTTTTTATAGCTAAGGATTGAAAATTTAAAACAAGATTCCACGTAAGTAGTTAATTCTCTTACTGAAAAATCTAAAAATATACAATCACAGTTTATTTTTATAGTCATTTTATGTTCAAATTTGGACGAAATTACATATTAAAAAACCTAGTTATTTTGTTGTGATTATATAATATTATTCGTGGGTACCTACTTGAAACTTCTAAAGTGTACTATTATATATTATCTATGATAGTATCAGGGTTTGTTATTGATGTTGTTGTATAACGTGTTATAAGTACCTAATGGATATTGTGATAATGTGATATGATTAATTTGGAATTTATTATAGGTCAATTTTTTTTTTATACCATAGATATGTATATAATTTGTCTTAAACCTAGACTGACATACCGTCTTCGCTCAGAATCGTTTTTCTTATACAATGATAGTATATCATTGAATTCAAATTTAATAGCATCCATTATACAGTGACCCACTTGTAACCTACTGTACAGCAGAGCGACATCCACTTACCCACCTTTTTTTTTAATGTTTTATTTGATAAAAAAAATTCTATTTAGACTTGGATTGCTTACCCTTTCGTTTTATTCAGTCCTGTGGTTGAAAACTGTAATACTGGTCAAGAAGCATTTCTTTGTCATCATCCAATATATGACTTTCATCAAGAGTCGTTCGTACCAGCTATTGTTGGTTTAAATTCAGACGAAGGGGGTTTGCTTGTTGCTGGTGAGTTAAACAATAACTAAAAATCATACTTATTAAATAATTGAACAAAAAATTATTTAAATATATTTTTCAATAACTACCGATTTTAAATAAAAATACATTCAAAAAGTATTTCAAATATTTTCTAATTCTTAAACGTACGTTTTTACATTAACTGACTCATGATAGATTCTTAATTTTTAGGCCGTGTATTAATAGATAAAAACAATTGTTCGTAATCAAATGGTCCAATAGAATTAATACAATGTATAGAATTAATTTATGATTAATGTAATACAGTAGAACCTCGATTATCCGTGACTCGATTATCCGTGTTCGCGATTAACCGTGCTCACTCTTTCGAAAATGTAAAAATAAATATGGACTGTAGATATTAGGGGTCTCAATGGAACAAGTGTTTTTTTGCACCCTTGTATTTGTGACACAGATATATATTTTGAATAAACACGTATTTCACGTGACACCTGAATTCGAAATTGGTACGAGGACTATAATAATGATTAAACAATCACCGAAATTGTCGTCCACGATCGCAGTTACCTGTAACGCCATTTGTGCCTGATTGTCGTGATTTCCATCGCCGCACAATATAGTTTTAAATCTCTCCAAAGTCCTAGGTGGCAAAGTTTTTCACGATCGTGGCCCATATACGTTGCTACATCAATCACAAATTGAACTAAATTCAACCCACTTCATTGACAGGGACGATTTGCCTTAATTTTATTATTTTTTTAAATTAATTATTATTTTAATTTTGTTTTTTCGATATATCCATATTTTGCCATATTTTGCCTATCCTAGTGGTTATAATGTTTTCGTTTACTTTATAATCACGATAATAACATCAACAGTCGATAATAAAAATATCATAATATTTAATCAAATAATTTCGAAAAGGACTCATATCACAGAGATATCACAATTATATTCTTAAAAATTATAACGCGGTCAAAAAGATCGCGGTGCGACGAAAGACGTAATATACACTAATGCGACTAACGAATAAGATTGTACCTGTGTATTTCTAATTATAGTTAAATAAAAAATGTCATTATTATAAAAAGTCTCAATTAACCTTGGTTTTCATTTATCCGTGTGACCCCCTCCCCACCATTACCCCGGATAATCGAGGTTCCACTGTATATAAAATACATTTCAGTAGCGTTTTAATAAAAAAATAAAAATAATACCTATTTACCTAAATGTTATTGTAATTCCACAGCAATGTACAACAATACGTCATTAATACAACCAGAAGTTCGTACCGATTTTAATCGTTTAATATCAATAATGATGAGCTATAATTATTATACAGAACCTGAGAACATTGACAAAATTGGAGAAAAAGTGCGTAAAAAATATTTCCCATCTGGAGGTATAGATGATCATTCACATATTAACGCTGTTAAAGTAGGTACAATAATCAATAATAAAATCAAAACCTTTAATTACTTTATTATCATTCTACATAATCGATGTATGACTGTATTTCAGATGTTCACTGATTCATGTTTTACAGAATGTGTTATTGATATGGCATATAAATTGTCATCTCCCGTGTATGGTTATTTTTATAATTATCAAAATGAATTTTCTTATAATAAAGTGTTTGGCTCATGTGAGAGACCCTTAGGAGTCACCCATGGCGATGAACTAAATAGTATTTTCAAAATGAATAGCTTAAATCCATACGATTTAAATGAAAAAGATTTCGAAGTTTCGAAATTAGTTATTAATATTTGGTATAAATTCGTTGAATCTGAGTAAGTACATTTATTCGAATTGTTTTTATAAGTTTTAACTTGATATTTTAAATCTAAAATGAACCATTATTAATTATACAGTACCTATTGTGTATTTGCGCACAATACAATTATTAATAATATGTACAACGTACCTGTATATACCTATGAATTACTATAAAATTTATTTAGTACCGGTTCACATTGTGTTCAACTTCTGAAGATTAATACATTAATTAGTTGAACATAACCCAAGATGTATGCCTTGTATTATTTTAGTCAATACTTACTACTATATTTTATATTTTACAGTAATCCTACCATCGATGGATTAGAAAATGGTTTACCTTGGCCTGAATTTACAAAACTAAACCAATCGATGATCCTATTCAATTCAAGTCATCCCAGTCTTATTCAAAGTCCATGTATTGATGCCTATGATTTTTGGAAAAAACTTATATAATTCTACAAATAATGCCTGTTTCCGATAATAATCAAAACAATAAAACAATCAAATATTTTAAAAATCAACCGATTAGATATTTTTTAAATATTAAAATTATATAAATACATTATGCACAGGTATTAGATAGGTATATTTTTTAAATTTTTTTAAATTTAACAACCTATTACATATTTACATTATATTATAATAAACAATAAGTAAGAGTGATACCAGCTGTGAAGGAAAAATAATATGATTCACAGAATGAAGAGTACTTTAAAAAACTAGATTGTGTAAAAGTAAATTTGTTTTGAAAATGTAAAATACCTAATAGCGGTTGTTGGTATTTTTCGTGCCTAGAAATTATCAAACATTTTTATTACAGAAAAATGGTCCAAGTTAAATTTGAGCCTTTAGGTAATAATTGTTGTCATTCGAAGGCAGAGCTACTCTTATCATATTATTATTGTTTTAACTTATTTTATTGAATGTTTATAATCCAAATGAATTGACCAACTCTGATTTTCGTTTATACTTATAATAGCTAATAGTACCTTCTTAGGACTCAAATAAAAATAAAAAGTAAAATAAACCGTTTTCCCGAGAATAATTGTTTGTTTTTTTTCTACTAACAATTTATGATTTTATTATTTTAAGAGGTATACATAATTCATATTTATGTCTAATTATGTGTTTAATAGTATTTATTATTGAATAAATATGCTTCATGTTCATAGTTTTGTTACTTACTTGGATCTTGAAATAATAAGTAAACTTAGTAATAGTGTATCGTTATAATTCATAACTAATTAGTGTTTGAATAATAATCATGGTTAAACGTATTATTTTGTTGTTATCCTATTTAATGAATGTTTAAGTACCTATTACCTACCTACCTACTTAGCTATATACAAAAAAAAGAAAATATTATCACTTTTTAAAATAAGTAGGTACCTTATTATTTATTATTCATTAAAAATTGAATTAGATATAGTTTGTTCAAAATACATAATTTGTCTATAATATGATCAGCCAGAGAACACGCAACTACGGATCGACGAAAATCGGTTCTTCTGCGCATCCCCACGAGGCCACCCTGTCATAGATGAACAAGTTTGACGCAGGGGGAATGAGCCTAATCTGCGTGTCCTCTCGCTGAACAGAGTATAGTCGTTAATCAATATTAATTATAAAATTTTTATTTTTATGAATATTAGGCATATAGCGGTATACTTGATAAATCATCACTGGTCTGAATGGGAATAAACAAAAACTTTTTTTTCTTAAAATTTTGATTAAAATTTTGTAACTAATATAGTTACATTATTATACGTAGTGGACTATAATGTGTTTTTCAAGGACCTGGACATCGAATCAGGTAAAATTATATTTTTGTAACTTTAAAAATAATTATACTCTACACTTGGTTTTATAATATTTTTAGAAAGTTAATGAAATAGTATATTTTTAAAGATTTAACCTTTTATTTTCTTCAAAATGGTTTTTTAATTTAAATTCATTATGAAAAGATAATATTTATTGCCTTTTGTACATGCATACGTAATAAATAATTTATTATATTATTGTATACCTATTTGAAATTATTATTAATACATAATAATGGCTGTATTTAAACTGCGGCAAAATTAACCTTTTTCTATAAGTTGATATGTAAACTGTGGCAAAAAAAAATTTTACATTATACAAACTGTGACAAAACTGATAAGATACACTATACAAACTGCGTCAATTTGTATTATATACCTTCTGTATACCTATACTATATTATAGTACCTAAATCATATATACCTACCTATGTGTACCTATGTACGTATATTATTTAATTAATTATGTGATATTGCGTCTTGCGCAGATATTGGTAAGGTAAATCAAAATGTATTTTTAAGTTTTAACGAAGCATATCGGTAATATCGGTTCCTTCACTTTTGATAATACTAGTTAGTATCTACTTGTACAAGTGCTAAATGTTAGTAGAGTTAAAAGTTTAATATTTATTCAACGTGATGGAATTTACAACAATGTTTAGCCAGAATGGCAAACAATTAACAGTGTTAGACAACTTTAAATTCAAATTTAAATATGAATCCAAAATAAGTGGTTATAAAACGTGGGAATGCACTAATAAATCATGCAAGGCCAAATTGGTGTTCAACAAGGAAAAAACTCTAATACAAGAAAAATCAGTTTTATATCATACTCATGAAGCAGATTCTACAATTGAACGTCAAGCAGTAAGTAATAGTATCAAACGAAAAATATCTGAAAGCAATATAAACGAAATGCCATCTAAAATAATAAGAAAAGAACTTCGTAGTTTAGGAAACGATACACAATTACTGACTAATGATATTTCATATATTCGTAGAAATTTATACAATAAAAAAACCAAATATCACCCACCACTTCCCAAGAATATTACGACTAACAAAAACGAAAACTTTTTGCTAATAAATGACAAGGAAACAAATATAATTATATTTACATGTCTCACAAATTTAAAATACTTATGTTCTATGGAAAAAGTTTTTATGGACGGAACATTCCAGTTCTGCACTAAATTTTTTTACCAGTTTTTTGTACGGCATGGTTTTCAAAATGGTATATATAATCTGGTATATGCATTGCTTCCCAATAAACGTACATCGACTTATGAACATTACGTACATTACGATCTCTTAAAATAATTTTTAATAATAATATTTTTTTTTTTAATTTTAAAATTGGTTTTTCCTTTATTTTTCGCCTAATACTCTATGAGTGTCTATAAGTTCTATTGAGTATAATATTATAGGTCGTAATGTTCATGTTGCAAGATAGGGTACAAACTACAAACGTTATCGATCATGAAGTTAAGCCACGGATAAAATACGCATTATAGCTGTCATAATACGTATTATACCTAATTAAACGATAAACGTATAATATATAGGTTATCGTATCGATATGTATAAAGGTAGTACATATATAGAAGGTATATAAAACAAATTGCCGCAGTTTGTATAATGTATCTTATCGGTTTTGTCGCAGTTTGTATAATGAAAAATTTTTTTTTGCCGCAGTTTACATATCAACTTTTAGAAAAAGGTTAATTTTGCCGCAGTTTACCATCTCCCATAAAAATGATACCTTATCAAATGGTTTAATAAAACCTACCTATACAAATTTGCATTAAAAAAAATATACAATTAAAATGATTATAAGCTTATAACTTTTAGCCTATATATGCCTATATTTAAATTGGAAAAGCAGAAAGACACACTATTTAAATTGGCCAGTGCATTGAATATGCATACAAACATATTATCTAGAAACTAATTTTTTTTAAAACTTACGTTTGTTACAATAATCGACAAGTATTTTAAACCTCTTTATCAACCATAGACATAATAATATAATATGGACTGTTGTGTGTTTCATATACCCTGCTGGCTCCTATAGATTACCAACATTGTTAGAAAAAGATAGTAAATACCTGTGCACATGGGCGGGGGTGGGGGATAACAAGCTGAATTATGATTATTATTTTGTTGTTTTATATTTATCAAGTCTCAAATGGTAAACTAGTAATCAAAGGCGTGTATATACATAATACATTATAGATATACTTACGACTAACCAGATTAGCTATAGCCAACATAAATAAAAAAGAACAATTGACAGAAGTTTAAGTTGTATAAAGATTTTCAAATAGTTCACCTAAAAGTCTGAAATTATTAGTCCGGACAAAATAAACATAAAATTGTACTTTATTGTACTATTTTTATGATAAAAATTTTATTCAAATATATTTTTATGTATATCTTATGTTTTATTTTTCTATCAGTATGAACTGTAGAAACACCTACATTATTTTTTAGACTTTATCTTGTGATTTGTGACAAGTGACAACTATGAGTAATTATTCCCCACCCATTCAAAAATCCGGCGTACAACACTGAAGTGGCCTGAAGTGTATTGTGTGGGTAAACTTAATTTTTTTTCTAAAAATGTTGTTATCTTGGTTTTTGAACTTTTATACTCTCACTCTTACACTATTAATGCGTATAGAAGGTCTTAATGTTGTATAGAATTTTTTCTAAAAATGTTGGCCCCCGGGCCTCTATCTATCTCTGTTATAAGTAGATTTGAAAGTATATCATGGTGTAACGTGGTATAGTCATCACCTATTCAAAAATCCTGCGTACAATACTGAAGTGGCCTGAAGTGTATATTGTGTAGGTAAACTTGTGTAAACCCCGTGGCCGTGGTGGGCCTGGCATACATGGACCTGAATATTTTATGGACAAAGACGTGCTACTTGTTTTTATAGATTATAGGCTCGGTGTATTAGGTAAGTCATGGGAATATACAAGGGGGGATTTTAATTTTGGCTGAAAAAATGTTTTCGAATTATTAAAAAAATTATATATTCCTCAGCTACACATCATATTATTTTAGGTAAAATAGGGATTCGCAATTTTAAAATGTTCATAACTTGATTTAAAATATAAAAAAAAATTTAAATATACCTATATTATATTAAAATGTTTTAGTCACACATTTATTTTTATACATTTAAAACAAGTTTTAAAAAAAAACATTATCACAATAATTCATTCATATGAGTATTTTAGTTATTATTCAATTAATGTGTGCTTGTAAAGGGTTCCTTAGTACCGAGGATGATGTGATGCCCGGCAACTATGGAATGAAAGATCAAGTGATGGCTTTACTTTGGGTACAGAGAAACATCATTCATTTCAACGGTGATCCTAGTCAAGTGACAATATTTGGCGAAAGAGCAGGAGGCGCTAGTACAGGATTTCATATGTTATCACCGATGAGTAAAGGTCTTTTTCATAAAGTTATACTTCAAAGTGGTAGTCCAGTTTGTAAATGGGCTGTTTCGCCTATTGGACTTCCTCGTAAACGCGCACACGTGGTAGCACTTATCGCTGGGTGTAATTTCGATACTTCCGAGGACATATTGCAATGCTTGAGAAAACTATCAGCCAACTATATCATCGACCTTCAAAACAGATTATATGTAAGTTTACAATTAAATTAAACTATTTCATGAATTATTGTTTCTCCAATTTTGTATTTTTTCCTATGTAGACATATTTTAATAAAATGAAAAACTCTAAGTAATATAAATCATTTATATTTTATAAACTATAATATAATGATGACATACTCTACGGTTTTTAACTTGGATAATCTACAGGGTAGCCCACGTAAAACAGAGGATTTTGTTTGAGTAGTAGGTACTAATGTTAATTAAAAGCATTACGATTACAGTATTTGATATTAATTATTTTGAAAATTAAGTTGTGTCTTTAATATATGTAATATATATTTGAACTTATTAGGTGAGTACTGATTTAATAAGTCAGATAAAAAAGTAGTGTAGGTATCTACTGTGTACAGTGTACGCACAATAATGTTATACATTAGGTGTACATATTAGTTAAAGATTAATTATAGTGACCTTGGAATGCTCGAATTTATTGCTGCTCTTATAGCTTACGATAACAACATGTTACTACATTTCTGAATTTCTTCTTATTTGCGTCCTGTGCTCCTGATTAATAAGACACTCGACAATACACAGTACAGGTAAATTTTATATTATATTTATACAATTATTTAGGAGTGTTCATATTTCATAACACGGAAATACTCGTTTGATGTACGGAAGTACGGATTATGTACGGATGTACCAGTGTCGTAGCGTGTGTGTATGATGTGTTTGTACCAACAACTAATTCAGTATCTTATAATAGTATAATACTTTTTGGATTATCTTCATAGTTCATTGTGATTGTTGCTTGATTTTTATGATTTATCCACAGCTCGCAGCGTTAAATTCACCTCTAACCGTATACTAGCCTCACTATATTAGTAGAAAATTGCCTTAGGTACCCGTTTTATTATAAAAAATCGGTTATGTAGATTATCATATAATATATATCAGTAGAGTTCAGTAAACAAACCTAAATAAAACTTTTAGATATATTTCTCAGTAGGTACAGTTCAGTTAATAAACCTATATTAAAATTGTTGATATTTTTATTTTTATTATTATTTATTTATTTATTCCAACTACAACAGAAATACTTAATACAAAATTATCATTATTATAAGAGTTGGTCATCTCCAAGCCAATAGCTGTGCGGAGATAGAAGTGTTGAATTCCCTTCTATGTTCCTCTGGTAGACAATTTTATTGAAGTGCCACCCAGTGAAAATTACTTAAAATATTGGTATATATTTATATGTACGATACACCTATGTATATGTTATAATATAATTAACTATTACTATATCTATATGTAAATATTGAGTTATTTTTCTTGAAGAATTCTGGTTAATGGAACAAGAAATTAATTTAACCATACTTGTAATTCTCTATTCTAGTAAATGGTTATGTAATATCAATAATAATTTTTATTTTTATTATATTTATTATTTAATTATTTATAAATTAACTTAATGAACTCGATCAACTTAATGAATTCGATTAAAAGTAAATCGTTATTTATTTTGTTTATATCAATTAAATTAAGTTAAGTTAAAAATTAAGTTAATGAAAATTAAATTTAAAAAAGTTATTTTAAGAGTTAAAATTAACTTGACTTTTAACTTTTTAACGTTTTTATGCCCATGCTTGAAGTGAAAACTTAACGTCTTAGGTACCTACTACTTATTTTATTTGTAATTAAAATGATAAAGTTGTGTTATTATTTATTTTAACAATAATATTATGGAACCTAAATCTCTAAAGATTACTGTGCCTACAAATGGTGAACTTAATTAATAGTTTAAAAATAAAAAAAATTAGGAAATAATTTATAAAGAAATAAAATCATTTTGATCCAAATATAATAGAAAAAAGGTGGGTAAGTGGATGTCGCTCTGCTGTACAGTAGGTTACAAGTGGGTCACTGTATAATGGATGGTGTTAAATTTGAATTCAATGATACAATATTATTGTATAAGAAAGCGATTCTGAGCGAAGATGGTATGTCATTCTAGGTTTAAGACATATTATATACATATCTATGGTATTAAAAAAAAATTGACCTATAATAAATTCCAAATTAATCATATCACAATATCCATTAGCCATTAGGTACTTATAAGTTATAACATGTTACACATCAATAACAAACCCTGATATTATCATAGATATATAATATAGTGTACTTTAGAAGTTTCAAGTACCCACGAATAGTATTATACACTCACAACAAAATAACTAAAATAGGTACATACGGTTTTAGATTCTGAGTGAAACGATGAATGTATTGATTTTACAATGATGTGTTTTTTTTATTTCTTATTTTTTTTGTGTCTGTGTACACGATAAGTAGTCGAAATAATGCTTCGATTTTCAACTTCAGTATCTTGTTCCATTGGAAAGTGAATATCGTTGGTGCATTGGGGAGGTCAAAATTTAAAATTCCCAGTACTTTTCAAAAGCGCCAAGAAATGTAATTTCGTCCAAATTTGAACATAAAAGACTATAAAAATAAACTGTGATTGTATATTTTTTAGATTTTTCGGTAAGAGAATTGAATACTTACGTGGAATCTTGTTTTAAATTTTCAATCCTTAGCTATAAAAACTAAACATTTTATAATTTATTAATTACGATGATTAATAATTTTCGAGATTTTGAAAAATTCTGTCAAAATTCGATGTTTAAATGCTTATAAAAAAAAATTATGCCTATGTATTTTAAATATTTTTCAACTGATATTGTAACAATATACCAGGAGCCTTGTATTAAATTTTTACACTTTTTGGCCCAACAGATAAAACTTTATTGATATTCATAGAAAAACAAACTAAAAAAATTGAAAACTGAAAATTTCCTTAAACAGCTCAAAAAGAGTCAAAATATTTTCAAAATTGTATGGTGTATAGGAAATGCTAATATAAACATTCAGTGAAATTTTCATGTATCTATAGTTATTCGTTTATGAATAACAATAAAATAAGGAAATCGCTACATGAGAAATCGAGTGAATATCCAATGTTGTAAAAATTTGAATTTCAAACGTTCATAAAAATTTAATTTGACTGTCCGGTAGAGATTTTTTTATTGATAGGGGTAGAAAAACTTATGAGTAATCTTGTATTACATTTTTAAATCTTAGATTTTAAAAGTAAAATTTTTACGAATTCTTAACTCAAAATAATTTGCTAATTTTCGTGATTTTTCCATATTTTGTCAATTTTTGAACTTTAAATGCTTATAAAAAAAAAACTGTGACTAACGATTTTTAATATTTTTCATCTGCCTTTGAAACAATATACTAGGAGCCTTCTATTAAATTTTCAAGTTTTTTTAACCAATAATTACACCAAAAACCAAATTAAATTTTCTGAAAAATCGATTTTACGTAAATATTCCCGTTTTTCCTAAATTTTTCTTTTGTTTTTCTCGGCGCTTGTGCAAACTATTGGGAAATTTAAATTTTGACCTCCTCAATGCACCAACGATATTCACTTTCGAATCGAACAAGATACTGAAGTTGATAATCTTAGCATTATTTCGACTACTTATCGTGGACATAGACACAAAAATAAAAAAAAAATATATAAAAACACACATCATTGTAAAATCAATACATTCATCGTTTCACTAAGAATCTAAAAAATACCAACTTAAAGTAATACATATATTATAATATTTATATATAAAATAATCAACATTTTATAAACAGAGACAGGTTAAGGTTATTAAGTTACTCATTGCAATATATTTATTCCCAATCATAGCAATACAACGAAATTCCATTTAAATGAATCATTGAACCTTTCGTAACTAAGATTAAAATGTGCTGCTTTATGTATTTTTCCCCTAATGGATTCTATACATAGGTACTATCTAATTTTAACTTTTCATATAATTTAGAAACATGCCTCTATTTATTAAAGTTATGGTTTTTAATTATCTACCTATTATATTATGAATACATAAAACTATAAATAAACCTAATAATTTGATAATATTTTAGATGATTTTAAAATGGACTTTTATTGCTGTCGTGCTGTACTTAGATTTGGGGCACTGCGTAGCACAGGAGTTGAAAATAACCAAAGGCGTGATTAAAGGACAATTTTTGAAATCCCGAAATGGGCGGTCTTATTATTCTTATAC
Source organism: Macrosiphum euphorbiae (assembly GCA_949089665.1). Classification (NCBI taxonomy): domain Eukaryota; kingdom Metazoa; phylum Arthropoda; class Insecta; order Hemiptera; family Aphididae; genus Macrosiphum; species Macrosiphum euphorbiae. The sequence continues at coordinate 155,467,062 of CARXXK010000001.1, read as the reverse complement.
AGGAATACCATATGCAAAACCACCAATCGGAGAACTTAGGTTTAAGGTATATAATTTATTCACGTATATAATATTATATATAAACATGCAGGTCACCGTTTGGCTGAACGAAACATTTTTCATGCAATTATTATTACACGATGTATTTTTAATTTAGGCGCCAGTACCGGTGGAACGATGGGACGGCATATTGGACGCTACGAAAGAATCAAATATATGTATTCAATCGAGAAGCACGGACGGTCTGGAAGACTGTTTGTATTTAAATGTATATTCTCCAAAAACGAATGAAAAATCGTTACCAGTCATGTTTTGGATTCACGGAGGAAGATTTTCTGCGCTCCACGGTAGGTCTGGTCTATTCGGGCCGGATTATCTTATGGACAAGGACGTGATATTCGTAACAATACACTATAGACTTGGTATATTCGGTTAGTATATTTTCAAACGTCTCGCGATACTGAATAAATATTGTACACTATACATTTTTCTCATGGCTTTTATATAATATTGTTAAACTAATATAAATAATTAAACGTCTCTTTATGGTTGCGCAGGGTTTCTCAGCACCGAAGATGATGTGATACCCGGCAACTACGGAGTAAAAGATCAAGTAGCCGCATTACGTTGGGTGCAGGAAAACATAGTGCATTTTAACGGTGATCCTAATCGAGTGACAATTTCCGGCGGAAGTTCAGGAGGTGCTTGCACAGGATATCACATGTTATCGCCGATGAGTAAAGGTCTTTTTCATAAAGCCATTCTTCAGAGTGGTACACCGGTTTGCAAATGGGCCGTTTTACCTCCTGGAATTCCTCGTAAACGCGCCCATGCAGTGGCAACTATTTCAGGGTGTAATTTCGATACTTCCGAAGACATATTACAATGTTTAAGACAAGTTCCAGCTCAATATTTGATAGATCTTCACACCAAATTATTCGTATATTATTTATTTCAACGTATAGTTTTAAAAAAATAGTTATATAATATTTTTTATGTTTTATTTGATAAAAAAAAATTCTATTTAGACTTGGATTGCTTATCCTTTCGTTTTATTCAGTCCTGTGGTTGAAAACTGTAATACTGGTCAGGAAGCATTTCTTTGTCATCATCCAATATATGACTTTCATCAAGAGTCGTTCGTACCAGCTATTGTTGGTTTAAATTCAGACGAAGGGGGTTTGCTTGTTGCTGGTGAGTTAAACAATAACTAAAAATCATACTTATTAAATACTTGAACAAAAAATTATTTAAATATATTTTTCAATAACTACCGATTTTAAATAAAAATACATTCAAAAAGTATTTCAAATATTTTCAAATTCTTAAACGTACGTTTTTGACATTAACTGACTCATGATAGATTCTTAATTTTTAGGCCGTGTATTGATAGATAAAAATAATTGTTCGTAATCAAATGGTCCAATAGAATTAATACAATGTATAGAATTAATTTATGATTAATGTAATATATAAAATAAATTTCAGTAGCGTTTTAATAAAAAAATAAAAATAATACCTATTTACCTAAATGTTATTGTAATTCCACAGCAATGTACAACAATACGTCATTAATACAACCAGAAGTTCGTACCGATTTTAATCGTTTAATATCAATAATGATGAGCTATAATTATTATACAGAACCTGAGAACATTGACAAAATTGGAGAAAAAGTGCGTAAAAAATATTTCCCATCTGGAGGTATAGATGATCATTCACATATTAACGCTGTTAAAGTAGGTACAATAATCAATAATAAAATCAAAACCTTAAATTACTTTATTATCATTCTACATAATCGATGTATGACTGTATTTCAGATGTTCACCGATTCATGTTTTACAGAATGTGTTATTGATATGGCATATAAATTGTCATCTCCCGTGTATAGTTATTTTTATAGTTATCAAAATGAATTTTCTTATAATAAAGTGTATGGCTCATGTGAGAGACCCTTGGGAGTCACCCATGGCGATGAACTAATTAGTATTTTCAAAATGAATAGCCTAAATCCAAACGATTTAAATGAAAAAGATCTCGAAGTTTCAAAATTACTTATTAATATTTGGTATAAATTCATTGAATCTGAGTAAGTACTTTTATTAGAATTGTTTTTATAATTTTTAACTCGATATTTTAAATCTAAAATGAACCATTATTAATTATAGAGTAGGTACATACCTATTGTGTATTTGCGAACAATACAATTATTAATATGTACAACGTACCTATGTATACCTATGAATTACTATTAAATTTATTTAGTACCGGTTCACATTGTGTTCAACTTCTCTTCAGAAGATTAAACTAATTCTTGGAACATAACCCAAGATGTAAGCCTTATATTATTTTAGTCAATACTTACTACTATATTTTATATTTTACAGTAATCCCACCATCGATGGATTAGAAAATGGTTTACCTTGGCCTGAATTTACAAAACTAAACCAATCGATGATCCTATTCAATTCAAGTCATCCCAGTCTTATTAAAAATCCATGTATGGATGCCTATGAATTTTGGAAAAAACTTATATAATTCTACAAATAATGCCTGTTTCCGACAATAATCAAAACAATAAAACAATTGAATATTTTAAAAATCAACCGATTAGATATTTTTTTACATTACAATTTTAGATTCTGAGCGGAGCGATGAATGTATTGGTTTTACAATGATGTATGTTTTTATATTTTTATATTTTAGATTCTGAGCGGAGCGATGAATGTATTGGTTTTACAATGATGTATGTTTTTTTTTATTTATATTTTTATTTATATATATTTTTGTGTCTGTCATCACGTTTTAGGACAGTAAAAGTGCTTCGATTTTCTTCAATAGTACCTTTTCTGATAGGAAAGTGAATCTAGTTGGTACTTTGGGGGGTCAAAAGTAAACATTTCCCAGTAGTTTTCACAAGCGCCGGGAAAAACAACATAAAAATTAAGGAAAAACGGGAATTTTTACGCAAAATCGATTTTCCAAAAAATCGAATTTGGTTTTTGGTGTAACTCTAAAACAAATGAACGTATATACATGAAATTTTCACTGGTTGTTTATATTTGCATTTTCTATACACGATAACATTTTCAAAATATTTTGATTTATTTTGAACTGTTTAGGGACATTTTCATTTTCCATTTTTTTTTAGTTTTTTTTCTAAAAATATCAATAAAATTTTATTTGTTGGTTGCGAAAGCTTGAAAATTTAATAGAAGGCTCCTAATATGTTGTTTCAAAGGCAGATGAAAAATATTAAAAATCCTTAGTCACAATTTTTTTTTATAAGCATTTAAAGTTCAAAAATTGACAAAATATGGAAAAATCACGAAAATTAGCAAATTATTTTGAGTTAAGAATTCGTAAAAATTTTTCTTTTTAAATCTAAGATTTGAAAATGAAACACAAGATTCCTTATAAGATTATCTACCTTTATCAATAAAAAAATCTCTACCGGACAGTCAAATTAAATTTTTATGAGCGTTTGAAATTCAAATTTTTACAACATTGGATTTTCACTCGATTTCTCATGTAGCGATTTCCTTATTTTGTTGTAATTCAAAAACGAATAACTGTAGATACATGAAAATTTCACTGAATGTTTATATTAGCATTTCATATACACCATACAATTTTGAAAATATTTTGACTCTTTTTGAGCTGTTTATGGACATTTACAGCTTTCAATTTTTTTTAGTTTTTTTTTCTATAAATATCAATAAAGTTTTATCTGTTGGGCCAAAAAGTGTAAAAATTTAATACAAGGCTCCTGATATATTGTTACAATATCAGTTGAAAAATATTAAAAATACATAGGCACGATTTTTTTTTATAAGCATTTAAAGTTGGAATTTTGACAAAATTTATCAAAATCTCGAAAATTATCAATCGTTGGAATTAAAAAATTATAAAATGTTCAGTTTTTATAACTAAGAGTTGAAAATTTAAAACAAAGATTCTCTTAAATAATTCATACTGTAACCAAAAAATCTAAAAAATATATAAACACACTTATTTTTTACAGACATTTTAATTTCAAATTTAGACAAAATTTCATATTTAAACCAAGAATTACGATTTTAGTTATTTTGTTGTGATTGAATAATACTATTCGTGGGTACTTGAAACTTCTAAAGTGTACTATTATATATCTATGATAGTATCACGGTTTTTGTTGATGTATAACGCGTTATAAGTATCTAATGGATATTGTGATATGATTAATTTGGAATTTATTATAGGTACCTATTATAGGTCAATTTTTTGTTTAATACCATAGATATGTATATAATATGCCTTATACATAGACTGACATACCATCACCGCTCAGAATCGTTTTTCTTATACAATGATATTATATCATTGAATTCAAATTTAATACCATCCATTATACAGTGACCCACTTGTAACCTACTGTATAGCAGAGCGACACCCACTTGCCCACCTTTTTATTTATATTTTTATATTTTTGTGTCTGTCATCACGTTTTAGGACAGTAAAAGTGCTTCGATTTTCTTCAATAGTACCTTTTCTGATAGGAAAGTGAATCTAGTTGGTACTTTGGGGGGTCAAAAGTAAACATTTCCCAGTAGTTTTCACAAGCGCCGGGAAAAACAACATAAAAATTGAGGAAAAACGGGAATTTTTACGCAAAATTGGTTTTCCAAAAAATCGATTTTAGTTATTGGTGTAACTCTAAAACAAATGAACGTATATACATGAAATTTTCACTGGTTGTTAATATTTGCATTTTCTATACACGATAACATTTTCAAAATATTTTGATTTATTTTGAACTGTTTAGGGACATTTTCATTTTCCATTTTTTTTTAGTTTTTTTTCTAAAAATATCAATAAAATTTTATTTGTTGGTTGCGAAAGCTTGAAAATTTAATAGAAGGCTCCTAATATGTTGTTTCAAAGGCAGATGAAAAATATTAAAAATCCTTAGTCACAATTTTTTTTTATAAGCATTTAAAGTTCAAAAATTGACAAAATATGGAAAAATCACGAAAATTAGCAAATTATTTTGAGTTAAGAATTCGTAAAAATTTTTCTTTTTAAATCTAAGATTTGAAAATGAAACACAAGATTCCTTATAAGATTATCTACCTTTATCAATAAAAAAATCTCTACCGGACAGTCAAATTAAATTTTTATGACCGTTTGAAATTCAAATTTTTACAACATTGGATTTTCACTCGATTTCTCATGTAGCGATTTCCTTATTTTGTTGTAATTCAAAAACGAATAACTGTAGATACATGAAAATTTCACTGAATGTTTATATTAGCATTTCCTATACACCATACAATTTTGAAAATATTTTGACTCTTTTTGAGCTGTTTATGGACATTTACAGCTTTCAATTTTTTTTAGTTTTTTTTTCTATAAATATCAATAAAGTTTTATCTGTTGGGCCAAAAAGTGTAAAAATTTAATACAAGGCTCCTGATATATTGTTACAATATCAGTTGAAAAATTTTAAAAATACATTGGCACGATTTTTCTTTATAAGCATTTAAAGTTGGAATTTTGACAAAATTTATCAAAATCTCGAAAATTATCAATCGTTGGAATTAAAAAATTATAAAATGTTCAGTTTTTATAACTAAGAGTTGAAAATTTAAAACAAAGATTCTCTTAAATAATTCATACTGTAACCAAAAAATCTAAAAAATATATAAACACACTTATTTTTTACAGACATTTTAATTTCAATTTTAGACAAAATTTCATATTTAACCAAGAATTACGATTTTAGTTATTTTGTTGTGATTGTATAATATTATTCGTGGGTACTTGAAATTTCTAAAGTAATCTACTATATATATCTATGATAGTATCAGGGTTTGTTGTTGGTGTATAACGCGTTATAAGTACCTAATGGATATTGTGATATGATTAATTTGGAATTCATTATAGGTCAATTTTTTTTAATACCATAGATATGTATATAATATGTCTTATACCTAGAAGGACATACCGTCTCCGCTCAGAATCGTTTTTCTTATACAATGATATTATATCATTGAATTCAAATTTAATACCATCCATTATACAATGACCCACTTGTAACCTACTGTACAGCAGAGCGACACCCACTTGCCCACCTTTTTTATGTTATAATTGATAAAATTTGGTATTTTAATTTAAAGTACATACACTGAATATGTTTTTATGTCTTTGTTGAAAATGACACGTAAATCAATGGAATATGTATTTGTGGTTATTCAAGAAAATAATATGATTTGATATCTTTAAGAAATTAATTAAATATTAAAATTAGATAAATACATTATGCACATTTCACAGGTATTAGATAGGTATATTTTTACATTCTTTTCTTTAACTTGCATTGTTTCATTCATTCATTTCTGTTGTCATCAAATCTTGGGAGTTCAATTTAAGTCACTTCTACATGACCTAGGAGGCTCAAATTTTGTATGGAGGTCTAGGGTTGGTGACAATACATGACCCAGTTGTAAAAAAGAAAAAATCCTTTGTTTCTAATTTATTGTTATCACTAAAAAGTAGAAAATAAAAAACATGCTTTTCTTAATACTACTTAATACATGAACGAAAAAGTTGAAAAAAAACTTACTTTTAAAACTTAATGAAACTTCAAGGTTATCAAGATAATACTATAGAAGTGTTTCTAAAATGTATTTGTTGCAAAATTTTTAAAACTTGTGAATTACAAAAAACAAAATGCATGGGGCTCCTATGAGTCAAGAATATTTCTTAGTTAGTTCAATTTGAGCCTTTAGGTAATAATTATTGTTGTCATTCCAATGCAGAGCTATTCTCAGGGGCGGCCTGGCCAGGTGTGCTAGTGTGCCGCTGCACACCGGGCCGGCTTATATGTGTGGGCCGCTGGGGCATTTGAACATTTGACGATATTATTAATAAATTTATTTTTAAATACGAAACAGTTTAAAAACCACTGCTATTGTTTGGTACAATTCTACAATCAGTTCATAGTCGAACCATAAGTATTATAATAATAGTAGTATGACTGTATGAGCACATATGGTATGTTGTATATTGTAATTTGTATTATAATTCCTTAACCAACAATTTTAAAAAATCAGTTTTATCCATGTTATAAAAACAAGGTATGATCGTAACTTTTTGACGGTCAGATCATTCGGTAAGCACGTGACGTAAAGTAGTGTTTAGTAATAATAATTTAATGCCAATATGAGTAAGCAAGTGACGTATTGCGCGTACTTGGACCAAATCTGGACTTTTGCAATCATACCACGTTATTTATATCATGGTTTTATCAGTTATAGTCTAGAATTTCACAATTTTTGTCATACGTTAGACTCATCATATTTTATTTTTTTTTTATTAGGTCTTCCTGTCGCAGCCTGTATATAGATTATAAATAAACAATAGCCAATAAGTTATACTATATATTTTATAAGAATGATAAATGTAAAAATGTATAATCCTTTTGATATTTTTGATGTTTGTTTACTATTGTTTTTATCATTTATTTCATAGTCACAATTCATACTGGTATTAAACCAAAATCATCTTAATCAGTTTCAGAATTATCGCATTATTATAGTCATTACTTTTAATATAAACTTCAAGCTTTAATAAATATTTGCAAATGGTTCAATGATTGTAGTTTAGCAATAACTTTCTGGCGGTCGATGTACCAACCAAATCGTATAAAGTGTTTAAACATTTTTCTAGATTGGCTATTTTGAATTTTTCCAATTTTCATTAGAAAAAATATTTTTTTATATTATACATCTATTTCATCAAGTGACTATAAATTATTTATAAAAAAAAATTTATATATTGATTAGAACAAAAGTTCTTTTATCCGTCAGGTCTTCCTGTTACACTCTGTATTTTAAAACATTTAATGTATTCTGAAATAAATCATATTTATTTTAGGATGTATTATGTAATAAAACTCTGAAAAATACAATATCCATCACAATTAAGATTATTGTTTAATGTATATTATGTCAATAAATTGCTCATTTCTTTGAAATATGAAAATATTAATATTTTTTCTTGTGCATGAATACATTTTAGCTCTGTCGTGCATTCAAATAAAGTGTGAGAGGTTATTTAGTAAACTAAAAATAATTAAAAACATACTGAGGTTTATTTAAGATTTAATACACCAACACCACTTTACACTACAAAGAGGAGGTATCCTGGGGTCTTCTACCTCTGGACTACAAGACAAATTAATAGGTGTATTATATATTTGATACACTATCCGAAAAATAAGGTATTCATAAAGAAACTGTTATAAAGGATTTTGGGCCGCTTAGTTTTATAGAATACTGGGCCGTTTACCTCCCAGTCCGCCCCTGGCTATTCTTATCATATTATTATTGTTTTAACTTATTTTATTGAATGTTTATAATCCAAATGAATTGACTAACTGTCTAACTCTGATTTTCGTTTATACTTATAATAGCTAATAGTACCTTGTTAGGACTCAAATAAAAATAAAAAGTAAAATAAACCGTTTTCCCGAGAATAATTGTTTGTTTTTTTTCTAGTAACAATTTATGATTTAAGAGATATACATAATTCATATTTATGTCTAATTATGTGTTTAATAGTATTTATTATTGAATAAATATGCTTCATGTTCATAGTTTTGTTACTACTTGGATCTTGAAATAATAAGTAAACTATATCAACACATTGTATTCTATTTTCTCGTAATCGAGAACTGTTGACCTTGTTTGAAGTATATGTTTACATAATAATGTGTAATCTACATATACTATAGTTACTAAGATTAGATTATTAGAATATTTTTTAGTGTTCACAATATGCATTAATTATTAATAGGTACCTTAGTAGTTATAAGTTATGAGCACACTGTACATGCATATTAATATTATAATAATATGCAATGTATAGGAAAAATATTTAGGACATTTTTCATTGACACTATTATACCTTTAACCTTTACTTACTAGGTATTGCATTTTAACTAATAGTACTTGCATAACTCATTTTGGCATTTCGCCATGCATATTTAATAATAAATAATAACAAATACGTTTTTTTTTTTTATTATAAGTGACTATAAAAAAAATCATAACGATAGGTTAAATCAAATTAAATTTTATTAAATTTTTAATAATATATAGAAATTATATGACATCATTTCGGGTTGCGTATATTACTCAATAACATAATATTATGTAATATTAATGTTAAAAAGTCTACATGAACTAACATTCTAAAAACGTACGTCTTTCAGATTTGTAGTGTATCGTTATAAGGCATAACTCATTAGTGTTTGAATAATAATCACGGTTAAACGTATTATTTTGTTGTTATCTTATTTAATGAATGTTTAAGTACCTATACATACCTACTTAGCTATGCACAAAAAATAAAACATATTATCACTTTTTAAAATAAGTAGGTACCTAATTATTTATTATTCATTAAAAATTGAATTAGATATAGTTTGTTCAAAATACATAATTTGTCTATAATATACTGATCAGCCAGAGAACACGCAACTACGGATCGACGAAAATCGGTTCTTCTGCGCATCCCCACGAGGCCACCCTGTCATAGATGAACAAGTTTGAAGCAGGGGGAATGAGCCTAATCTGCGTGTCCTCTCGCTGAACAGAGTATAGTTGTTAATCAATATTAATTATAAAATGGTTATTATTATGAATATTAGGCATATATCGGTATAATTGATAAATCATCACTGATCTGAATGCAAATAAACAAAAACTTTTTTTCTTAAAAATTTGATTAAAATGTTGTAACTAATAGTTACATTATTATACGTAGTGGACTATAATGTGTTTTTCAAGGACCTGGACATCGAATCAGGTAAAATTATATTTGTAACTTTAAAAATAATTATACTCTACACTTGGTTTTATAATATTTTTAGAAAGTTAATGAAATAGTATATTTTTAAAGATTTAACCTTTTATTTTCTTCAAAATGGTTTTTTAATTTAAATTCATTATGAAAAGATAATATTTATTGCCTTTTGTACATATAAAATTATAAATAATTTATTATATTATTGTATACCTTTTTGAAATTATTATTAATACATAATAATGATACCTTATCAAATGGTTTAATAAAATCTACCTATACAAATTTGCATTAAAAAAAAATATACAATTAAAATGATTATAAACTTATAACTTTTAGCCTATATGCCTATATTTAAATTGGAAAAGCAGAAAGACACACTATTTAAATTGGCCAGTGCATTGAATGTGTATACAAACATATTATCTAGAAACTAACTTTTTTTTAAACTTACGTTTTCTTACAATAATCGACAAGTATTTTAAACCTCTTTATCAACCATAGACATAATAATATAATATGGACTGTTGTGTGTTTCATATACCTGGCTCCTATAGATTGCCAACATTGTTAGAAAAAGATAGTAAATACCTGTGCACATGGGCGGGGGTGGGGGATAACAAGCTGAATTATGATTATTATTTTGTTGTTTTATATTTATCAAGTCTCAAATGGTAAACTAGTAATCAAAGGCGTGTATATACATAATACATTATAGATATACCTACGGCTAACCAGATTAGCTATAGCCAACATAAATAAAAAAGAACAATTGACAGAAGTTTAAGTTGTATAAAGATTTTCAAATAGTTCACCTAAAAGTCTGAAATTATTAGTCCGGACAAAATAAACATAAAATTGTACTTTATTGTACTATTTTTATGATAAAAAGTTTTTTCAAATATATTTTTATGTATATTATGTTATATTTTTCTATCAGTATGAACTGTAGAAGCACCTACATTATTTTTTAGACTTTATCTTGTGATTTGTGACAATTATGAGTAATTATGAGTAATCCCCCCCCCATTCAAAAATCCTGCGTACAACATTGAAGTGGCCTGAAGTGTATTGTGTAGGTAAACTTCATTTTTTTTCTAAAAATGTTGTTATCTTGGTTTTTGAACTTTTATACTCTCACTCTTATACTATTAATGCGTATAGAAGGTCTTAATGTTGTATACTATTTCTTCTAAAAATGTTGGCCCCCGGACCTCTATATCAGTAGATTTGAAAGTATATCATGGTGTAACTTAGTCCATTTCTTTATAGTTCTATGTTGTCAACTCTGCATTTATTAAAATTGGTTAATATCTGATTTTATATCCTTTTAAATCCTCGGGGAATAATTATTTTCAAAACACAACAAAATGATAAATATATTTAAATATTCAATGGGATTATTATTATTATTATTATTATTATTATTATTTATTATAAAGGTGCGAGGAAAGCTGGTGTACGCCCTGATAATATTATTTTTGAGTTCAGCATTTTGCCAAGTGGAGGTAAAAATTACAAAAGGAATTTTAAATGGTCGAGTTTTGAAATCTAGAAATGAACGGCCTTATTACTCGTTTACTGGTATACCGTATGCAAAACCACCTGTTGGAGAACTCCGATTTGAGGTGGGTACCTACTCAATCTGCATAGGTAGTTGTCAGTCCGTTAATCCTTTCAATATCACTGTACCAATATTATGTTATATCGTAGGCTCCGGAACCAGCCGATCCATGGCATGGTACCTTAGACGCCACTAAGCATTCAAACGCATGTGTCCAAAAATATGAAACTAATAGCAGTGAAGATTGCCTGTATTTGAATGTATACACGCCAAGTACTGATGGCAATTTTCCCGTTATGTTTTGGATTCATGGAGGGGCGTTTTATTTGGGACACAGTAGTCCGGATATGTTTGGTCCTGAATATTTTATGGATTCAAACGTAGTCTTGGTCTCGGCTAATTTTAGATTAGGCGTATTAGGTGAGTTGTGTTTAATTGCACATTATGTTAGCTAATTACATTCTTTTTTCAGTACCTGTTTATATTAAATTATGTGTAGCTGGTATGGTGTTAGAACTTATTTTAATATTATTATTATTAAAACTATATAATGGTACTAATGTACTTGCTACATTCTATACATTTATCCGCTATAGGTTTTTTGAGTACCGAAGACGATGTTATACCTGGGAACTATGGAATGAAAGATCAAGTTGCGGCATTGCGGTGGGTCCAAGAAAACATTGTTAAATTTGGCGGTGATCCCGGAAAAGTGACGATTTTTGGAGGAAGCTCTGGTGGAGCTAGTACCGGTTATCACATGTTATCGCCGATGAGTAAAGGTCTATTCCACAAAGCCATCCTCCAAAGTGGTACTCCGTTATGCCGTTGGAGTACATCTCTACCTGGAGTAGCTCGCGATCGAAGTGAAATCATTTCACGTATAGCTGGATGTGTTGGAAACTCGTCTTCTAAAAATATATTGAAATGTCTCAAGACATTACCGGAAAGTTTTTTCAGTGACGTTTATGATAAACTTCGGGTAAGATAATATTATGTTTGGTTCTTCATAGATTAAAAATAAAACCATTTGTACATTAATAATTATTTTATTTTACCTGTTTTGTTTCTTAAATATTACTGGATTCTTAGTAATTATCTTTTCCTCCCAATATAATATAATACAATATAGGAATGGCACTCGTATCCTACTGTATTGTTTTCACCGGTAGTGGAGCAGTGTGACAATGGCCAAGAAGCGTTTCTTTGTCGTCATCAGTTGAATGAGTTCAAGCAAGAGTCATTCGTCCCGGCCATTATCGGACTAAACTCAGCTGAAGGCGGTATGATAGTTGCTTGTAAGTTGGTGCCTAGAAATTTAATATTGCCCTACAATCCCTGGGCAATAACCACACCCCCTCTGAAATTTCAAGGACTGATGTAAAAAAAAAACCATGTGTGCGATATTCGTTTGATCTACGATCCGACCTAAAAGTACCTATATATATATTTTAGCTTTGTACAACGACACTTCTCTTCGATATCCAGAATTTTATACGGATTTCAATCGTTTGCTATCGATCATACTGTCACATCAGCATTTCACACTCGATTTGGGCGAAATCGGTGAAAAAGTACTCGGGAAATATTTCCCATCTGGAAAAATCGGAGATCATTCGCATTTGAAAACTGTCGAAGTAATATTTATTTATATACTTGCGACTATAGTACTATACGACTTTTTATGTTGGTTTCTTATTGAATAGGTTTTGTTAATAAAATGTATCCGTGTTTTAGATGATTACCGATGGTCGTTATCTTCACGGCATATTGGACATGGCTCTTAAGTTGGAGTCACCGGTGTATTTTTATTTATACGATTACCAAAACGAATTTTCATTTAATACTTTATATGGTAAATGTAATAAAAAATTGGGAATCACGCACGGCGACGAGTTGACCAGTCTGTTCAAATCGGACACTATAAATCCTAAAAAAATGAATTCAAGAGATACTGGTGTTTCGAAGCTTATGGTTGATGTTTGGACGAAATTCGCAACAGCAGAGTTAGTATGAAAAGTGAAAACTGTTATTATAGATAATAGTATACTCCTACTTAATATAATCAACTACTATACTATACTCTGTTCCATTTAAGAGTGAACCACTCTGTTGACCAAATCTCGTGTTTGCGCTCATTCCCAGCACAATCCGGACATCGGCGAGAGTTTTAACACAGCAACCGACGGCCAACTACGGCCGGCGATGACTGTCCGCCAATCACAGAACGCATAGTCATTGCATGGGGGGGGGGGGCTCAGTCTGTATGCGCAAAAGTGGTTCACTATTAGATGGAACAGAGTATAAGTAAATAGGAGGTCTATTTGCTAAACTTTGAACGTGATTCAATTTTGTTGTTATATAATATTCTTATTCAGTTTATATGTCAGTTACAATTTTGTTCCAAACCTTATAATTATATCTCAGAATTATTCAGTAAAATATAAAAATGTAATATTTCTGGGTTTAGTCTAAAAATGATAGGATTAGTTAGGATGTAATTGATATACTATAGTTTAATAGCATTATTGAACTTAACAAACTTGTCATTATTAATATATATAAAACTAAAAGTGTGTTTAATAGGTACATAATGATAATTAATACTACTCTAACTTATTAATTGACAATAATTTTGTAGATGAATATCGTGATAGGAATTTTTAAGATGAAAATCTATTATTAAATGTGTTTCAATATAAAATAATATGTAACTTTAAATGCATTGTATAAATATAGAGTTGTCTATTCTTACATAATGTGAACAATATTTACAGATCACCTACTATTGATGGAACAGTAAATGGTCCATCATGGCCAACGTTTAACTCGCAAAGCCAATCAATACTTCACATACATTCAGATCATCCAGATATTATCCAAAATCCGTTTGAAGAAAAGTATACTTTTTGGAATAATTTGCCTCTTCTTTCTAATTTCAAGAATGTAATTTCAAAAAATAAATTTCCACCAGATCATATGAAAAATGAGTTGTAAATTGTAATTGAGTACCTTGAATTTAGTGAGGCTTTATGTTAAATAAAATATTAATAAATATGTATTTTATAGTTTTGTATAAAATGCACCATCAATTTTGTTTGCAAATTATTATGATATGTTTTTATTAATTAATTTTGTTTTCAGCATTTTTCAAAAAAAAATGTGTTTTTATACTATTTATATTAATTATTTACACTTAACTTAATTTATTTGAGAATAATATGTGATTTGATTTCTGTGCACAATTTTTTTGTTGACAATAATAATAAAATTTAAATTCACTTTCATTTCGATTAATACATCATTGTAACAAATTATTTTGTTAACATTTTATATTTTTATTAACCAATTATCATTCAAAGCTGATACCTATACAAATGTATCGTTGTTTTGGTTTGAGCAATATATTTTATAAAATAAATACATTATTTTGATCGAATGGTTTCTAGGTTTAGGAAGTCAACATTAATTATTATATAATAATAAATACAAAGATTATCCTTTGAATTGTTTTTTGAACTTCCTCTTTCATTATTGATTTGCACTGCTAATATTTTCATTATTCATAATTACAGAATAACTATTCAATAATAATAATAGCATAGCCGAAATGCAGACAACAAAAATAAGAAACACGTAGGTCAAACTGTAAATCATGAATAATAATTAAGATACTATTATAATTAACCGTTTCACAGGGCAAATATGTTTGACATTGTCATCTTAAAATGTATATTTTTTACTTATATATAAACTGTTTATGATTTCAAACACTTTGCAGTAGACTATTATAGACACTTATTGTGTCTATATAATCTTCTCCGCGACTTACGTATTAATTTTTTTCATTCGGCCCTGGAGTAGTTTTTCTATAAGGTATAATTTTTTATTCATGGTTTTGTATAAGTCAATGTTTTTTATTCTTTAGTTTATTTTATATGCAGTATGCCTAAATAATAAAATAGCTTAAGACTAGCTTTTGACTTTTGTTACATATTCAGTCAAATAGATGTTATTCTAAAATAAAAATAATAGGTATTTAAATTTTTTTTTTTAATATTTCCAAATCAATGTATACATTTTTAGTATAATATTTATTTACAATATAACTATAATAAATAGCTAAAATAATATTGAAATGGTTTATGTATAGTTATACTATTTTAGTTTTATGAATTCAAGATGTTATCAGAAATTCATTATGGAAGTAACAACAATTTATCTTTATTTTGCAGCTTTCTTAGATTTTGTATTTTGTATTATTTTTATATCAATTAATAATTACAATGAAAATATTTGGTATTCTTATGCTGCTGGTCGGACTCGCATATGGTACGGACAATATTTTGAATTTAAGACAAGGAAAGATAAACGGTAGTATTATTGAGTCAAGAAATGGACGGGAATTTTATGCATTCCAGGGAATTCCCTATGCCAAACCACCGATTGGAGACCTTAGATTAGAGGTATTTAAAGCGAACATCTACGTTGTACAGTTTAAAATTTGTTTCGAGTTTACTTGTTAGGTATTAATGATGAGTGTAATTTTTTTTTTAGGATCCGGTAGAAGCCGATTCATGGAGTGATATATTAGATGCGACCAATGAAAAACCAATGTGCATTCAGAAGAATTTGTTCATGTATGAATCATATAATGTACTTTTAGGTAAAGAGGACTGTTTGTATATGAATGTATACACCCCTAAGGTAATTGGCTCAATTAAAAAAAAAAATCATTTTCATAATACTGCTAAGATAGTATTAATTAGATATTCTGGAAAAATAGTAAAAATTCGATTATTTATTATTTATTTATATCATATTTATTAATAGTCAAGCATAAGCCAAAATATTATTTTATAACAATTTATTAAAAAGAAGACAAAATATCAATATGTTAAAATATAATTTATTTTATTTTTTATATTTTATAGATCCATAAAAAAGTTCAAAAGGACTTGCTACCAGTTATGGTTTGGATCCCAGGTGGAGGTTTTAGCTCTGGGCACGGAGGTCTGAGTTTATATGGTCCTCACTATTTGCTAGACAAGGATGTTGTTGTTGCTTCATTCAACTATAGAGTTGGACCTCTAGGTAAATTATTAAAATACTTTAAGGTTAGATGACTTATATTAGGTAGGTACATAAGCTACATCTATTATTATGAGATATGACTTATGTTTGATATTAAGAATAGTAATGAAACTATTATATTGTTGTTTTTAGGGTTTTTGAGTACCGAAGACGATATTTTACCGGGAAATTATGGCATGAAGGATCAAGTTTTAGCACTGAAATGGGTCAAAAGTAATATTGAAAAGTTCGGAGGAGATCCGAATAAAGTAACGATATTTGGTGAAAGTGCTGGAGGAGTCAGCGTTGGTTTACATTTATTATCACCACTGAGCAAAGGTAAACGTATAACTTGGTCACATATTTACAATTGAATATGAATAAGTAGGTACTCTAGCTACTGTTAATAATATATTTTTAGGATTATTTCATAAAGCAATACTTGAAAGTGGGACTCCCCTGTGCCGATGGGGTGTATCTCCACCAGGATTGGCTAAACGTAGAGCCTTATCACTGGCTACTATTTCTGGATGTCCTGAAGACTTAAAACAATTTTCTAAATGTCTGAAGAATATGCCAGCAGAGTTATTAGTTGATCTTCATTACAACTTTTTTGTAAGTAACCATAATATATTTTTTATGTAAAAATATATCTACTTATTCATTATTTTGATTTTAAACAATAGGAAAAATTAAAGAACATAATCTTTAAAATGTTCTATTTTTAAAGTAGGTAATACTATAATCATACAAATATACAATATTCAAAATAAAATGTATTGTTTTAGCCGTTATATTATTTAGTTAACTATTATCTATTACGTATATAAATATAAATGTAGGTATTATGTGCGTATAATAATGTTAATAATTTATACCAATGTACTTGATATTCTTGAAGGAATGGAAAGTGTTCCCGGCAATCACGTTCATGCCTGTTGTTGAAAACTGTGAAAATAAAACAGGGTTTTTATGTAAATATCCATTGCTTGACTTTAAACAAGAATCGAATGTTCCAATTTTAATGGGCATGAATTCCGGAGAAGGTGGTCTTTTTGCTGCTCGTGAGTTATTTTTTTTTTATATAAATATTTCAATTAATAATATATCAACAGTATTTTTGAATTATTATTCACACTCCATGTAGAAAAATTGCATAACATTTTTTATTATTATTATTATTTTAAATAAGTATTATACAATCTGTATCAGTTGATAATAAACATATTGGTATATAGGCTAAGAGTAAAAAAAAGCATGAGTATATTAAACTATATTTTACGAAGGAAGCCACCCAATATGGTGACACTTTTAATTGAGGAGCTTATTAATGTTCATGTTAGTTAAGTAAAAGATCTCGACACCACTTAAGCTTAAGTGGCCTTGAAGGATTATCAGGTATAGTAGAAGACGCTACATTGTTAGTTGGAAGATTTGTATATTAAGTAGTTATCATGTCATGAATCCTTTTATAGTAGAGCTTGGCTTCTACATTTAGAGTTTTTAGATTTTAGAACTAACTAAGAAAATAAAATAATTGTATGTGGCATAACATGCTTTATTTTTTTAAGGAAGAAGTCTATTTATTTATTTGTTAGAAATTAATATTCAACGAAATAAATTGATGTAAATACAAGAAATAGAATAAAATACAATTTAGTTGTGAATAGGTACCGGATGTTGTAAAATAGGTACCTATTCTGACTTAGACTATATGTAATAAAACCTATTGATTACTTTACTTAAAAAGTGTATTGCTTAACTAGGTAAATTCAATTATTTCTTGTACATACATGGCTATGGTTCAATTAAACGCATTTTTTTATTTGTAAGATTACGATTAAAAAGTATTATTTTGGAAATGGCTGAAAAAATAATGAAAATATATATTATACCTAAAATGTTTTAATATAATTTAAATGAAATTTTTTTTTATTAGGAGTCTATAATGAGAACTGTGAAGTTGACCTTGAATTAAAGAATAATTTTGATCACTATATTTCATCTTTACTTATTTATAAATACACGACAAAGATGTCCGATCTTCCCATAATTAGTAAAAAGATATACAACCGTTACTATACTAAAGGAAATATGAACGATCCTTTAGACACTGTTAAAGTTAGTAGACCGTATTATATTTAAATTAGCAAAATATGTTAAATTAAATTTTAGTTTTATTGTACTAATGTTATAGACAAATGCATTATACTCTATTTAATGTTTGTTTTTTTTTTTTTCAGGTGGTTAGCGGTGGAATCTTTCTGCAAGGAATATTTGATATGGCAATCAAACTATCATCACCGGTTCATTATTACGTTTATGATCATACAAATAAAAATATGTCATTTAATTCATATTTCGGGCCTTGTAAAACTAAATTAGGAGTAACGCATGGTGACGAAATGATCAGTCTATTTTTTACCCAGGGACAGGACGAATTAAAAGGGGAGGATCTCAATGTATCTAAGCTCATGATCGAAATATGGACTAATTTCGCTATCACTGAGTACGTATAATTATTGTTGTTGATAATTAACATCAGTAAAAAATAATTTTTTTTTAATGATATTTAGCAAAGTCACGATTGATGGAACGGACAATGGAAAAGAATGGCCGTTGTTGGATTCCAAAAGTATGAAATATCTGTTGATCAGTTCAAGTAAACCTGTTATATCCAAGAAGCCATTCATGAAAGAGTACGAATTTTGGAATGGTTTACCATTATTATCTGCATTTAAAAAGTCTGCGGAGGTTTTAAAAACTGAACTTTGATTTAAAAACAATCATCAAGTTATATTATATACAAAAAAATATCGATTTTAATACAATGTGTATAAAATCATAAAAATGTGACAACTATTATAAATTATGGATATGTAATGTTTATTCTATGCGGGGTAAAAAAAAATCCAATTGCTGGGTGTGAAATTGTACATAAAAATTATAATTTAAGATAATCTGAAATATGAATCTGATATATATACCTATCATATGGTTCAATATAAGGATAAATGATGAACAATTAATTAAAGCATGCTGAGACAATACTAGTGTTTGAAAGATTTATCAATACATATTATTTACTTTATGTAATTTATTTCAGTAGAGCATCATTATAACTAAAGACCGGATTTATATTCTCTTAAAATACCCAAAATATGATGCTATTATTCTCTAAAAAACCTTCAAATATTCTCAGTATATTCTCTCAAAAATTTAAAAAATATGCAAAAATAATCAAAAAACATCATTATATTATGCTTTAATATGCATTTATTTTTTAAAATTTTATTTTCAACTATATTTAATTAGGTATTAAGAGTTGCATATTATACCTCATGGAATAGTATTGCACTTTAGCAAGAGTAAGAAGTTGGAATATAATATAAATACAACAGTATAATATTAAAACACAAAAACAAAATTTTGATATTTGAATATTTGATAAACTTATAAGTTGATCTTATCAGTAGATATACATAGATAAACCTTGATAATACTGCGTGTTTTATTTTTATCAAAATGAAAAAAAAAAAAATTGTAAATGGTCAAAAAAAATTTTTCAGAGTACCGTAATATTCAAATTAATAAAAATAAATACAAATTTTTGCTCATAATTTACGAAATATTCCAAAATATGCTAAATGGGTTAAATATTCTCCAACCCATGAAATATTCTCAAATATGCAAAAAAAACTTTTTTCTACGCATTCAGAATTGAGCGAATCGTCCACATTTTTTACTCTCATAAAACTGCATAGACCCAGTAACGATATGTAAAAACATATAAATCCGGTCTTTAATTATAACTAATTATTAAATACACACTATTTAGCGTATTTTATCTATTTACCTACCTTAATTATGATTTTGGGCACAACTCGTACAAGTACTTATCTTTTACTTGGTGTTTGGTTATTAAACTAAATCTTATCTCAGCGTATTACTGAAGTGATTATCATACGACTGTAGCTTAAGCAATTTAGCGATATATTTTATTTACCTATTCATGGTCGGTTTTAAGCCATCTATTTACAAATTAAGCAAATGGTTCGAACTTTCTTACTGTAATTTAGTCAGACAAATTAATAATAAAAAAGGTGGGTAAGTGGATGTCGCTCTGCTGTACAGTAGGTTACAAGTGGGTCACTGTATAATGGATGCTATTAAATTTGAATTCAATGATACAATATCATTGTATAAGAAAAACGATTCTGAGCGAAGACGGTATGTCAGTCTAGGTTTAAGACAAATTATATACATATCTATGGTATTAAAAAAAAAATTGACCTATAATAAATTCCAAATTAATCATATCACATTATCAAAATATCCATTAGGTACTTATAACACGTTATACATCAACATCAATAACAAACCCTCATACTATCATAGATATATAATAGTATACTTTAGAAGTTTCAAGTAGGTACCCACGAAATACGAATAATAATATATAATCACAACAAAATAACTAGGTTTTTTAATATGTAATTTTGTACAAATTTGAACATAAAATGACTATAAAAAGAAACTGTGATTGTATATTTTTTAGATTTTTCGGTAAGAGAATTAACTACTTACGTGGAATATTGTTTTAAATTTTCAATCCTTAGCTATAAAAACTGAACATTTTATAATTTATTAATTACGATGATTAATAATTTTCGAGATTTTGAAAAATTCTGCCAAAATTCGATGTTTAAATGCTTATGAAAAAAAATTGTGCCAATGTATTTTTAATATTTTTCAACTGATATTGTAACAATACTGGGTGATTCTTTTATCAAACAACACTCATTATTTCAAAAAGTGTAAATATTTTTGAAGATATTTTTTCACATAGTTTCAAGTTGCTTATAATACAACGTTAATATATTTTTTTAATAAAAACGTTGTTTATAAGCGACTTGAAACTATTTAAAACTAACGATTTTAATATTTTTCATCTGCCTTTGAAACAATATACTAGGAGCCTTCTATTAAATTTTCAAGTTTTTTTAATCAACAAATAAAATTTTATTGATATTTCTAGAAAAAAAACTAAAAAAAATGAAAAATGAAAATGTCCCTAAACAGTTCAAAATAAATCAAAATATTTTGAAAATGTTATCTTGTATAGAAAATGCAAATATAAACAACCAGTGAAAATTTCATGTATCTACGGTCATTTGTTTTAAAGTTACACCAAAAACCAATATCGATTTTTTGGAAAACAGATTTTGCGTAAAAATTCCCGTTTTTCTTTAATTTTTCTTTTGTTTTTCTTGGAGCTTTTGAAAAGTACTGGGATTTTTAAATTTTGACCACCCCAATGCACCAACAATATTCACTTTCCAATCGAACAAGATACTGAAGTCGAAAATCGAAGCATTATTTCGACTACTTATCGTGTACACAGACACACAAAAAAAAAAAATAAAAAAACACACATCATTGTAAAATCAATACATTCATCGTTTCACTCAGAATCTAAAAATGTATATTATCAACTTAATTGATTTTATGATATTTTTACTGTATAAAATATAAATAAACTTGTTGGTTCATATTTTAATACTTTCAAATATTAAGCAGTTATGTATTTATTTTTTTGTATTTTGGGCCATACAATTTAAAAGTATTGTCTTTAAACCATACCCGGGAAACCTAGGATTTTATAAAATACATACCAATACAGACGCTTTGAAAATCAAAAAAAATTCAAGACTATTATTATGTTATTATTATTAAATTTATTTCTCAAAAAAAGAATCCATATTATAATGACTGAAATCCATTAAAATTTCAGGAGTGGCTAACATATTTTATATCAATGTGGGGCTTCAATCCCACTTCACTAAAAATATGAGTGTTATTGGGTGGATAAGCCCCCCTTGTTCTATATATCTAACCTTTACAAAATCCTAGGACCACACTAATATTTTCATTATTTCTAATAATAGAATAAATATTCAACAATAATATAATAAACATGAATTCCATCCCGGCAAATCAACTATCTTATTATTATTATTATTATTTAGATATTTATACTGTAAAACCCTTCAATACGCCGTTTTAAATTTTAATTTAAGTACGAAACCATGTTTACGGAAAACAAATGTTACGTCCAAGAATTATATTTATTATTGAATTACCTATTTATATAAATGGACGCACCTCGAATTTGATTGAATATTAAGTTTGCATCAATAAAAATCAGTCTGGTTAAATATTAAACTAAAAAAAGAGTTAAAATTAAACTTAACTTTTAGCGTAGCTTTAACTTTATAGCTCGTCGAAAGTGAGTATTATCATCGTATAGATACAGGCTCATTACTCCGACCCACGGTTATCTACTAAGGTTGGAGCACGGCACCTTATCACATGTACAAGTGGTGTGACTAGTGAACTAAAAGCGCTAGTAGTAGTCGACCCGATTTTTACATGTAAAACATACAATAGATTGTAGTTTTGTACTTAAACAAAAAAGCAGTTAAGTTCTGTAAAAAATTGTTCTAAGTAAAAATGTTGAATGTTAATTTGTTCATTAGTTCAACTTAGTTTGAATTATTTAATTAACAGATAAGTCTGTAAATTAAGTTTTTATAAAATAAGCTTAGGGAAACATTTCATGAATGAAATGTAACCCACATGTTCAATTTTTAAAATAAATATTTTTAATTGTATAGCATTTTTAACAGATTTAATCACATTTTTCAATTGATCATTTGTACTCCCAATCATTCCATGAATTGTATGTTAAATTCTCGAATCCTAGAAACATTAATTATTTTTATTTCAACATATTATATATATATTTTTTTTAAGAATTAATACACTAATTGTTAAAAGCAATAAGCAAAAGCCAAGCAAGTATAAGCAAGTATTTAATATTTTAATGTAATTTAATTATCATGTATTATATAATTTCGATATTTTCTTTTTTTCTCTTGATACTTTTTTTAATTTAAGGTTTTCTTGATATGTGTATTGCCGTAACCTCATTTGAATGAAATAAACCAATTTGACCATTTTATAAATCTTTAATCTTATCTAACACAAATACTCGAAAAATAATAATTAATATCGAGGAATACTATCTGCTAGTTTTTTGGAGGGAAAACGTGATATCAATTTTCTATCACAATACACGCGTAATATTTTGTTTTTAAATACTTTATTATAGTAATTAAAAATTTAAAGTCATCTAATCTATAAAAAATAAAATTCATTATTAAAATTAACTAACTTATTTATTACAACACAATTGTTTATAAATATTAAATAAAAAAAAAAGTTGTTTGTCCTATTCATTATATATTAAAACCGGGCCAACTACTACTAGCGCTTTTAGTTCACTAGTTACGCCACTTCGACATGGCTATAACATGGGGAACATAGTAGCGAGCTCCAACCTTAGTAGATAACCGTGCTGTAAACATAACAAAGCTATTTCTGAGTCCTCGTAAAGGTTTATAGGTGGAAAATAATTTACAGATAATATGGTAGCATTCCCAGTTAAAGTTAAAGTAACTGACTCGTACATTACAAAATCTAAGATATAAATTTAATGATGAGATCCGTGACGTTTAATATGTAGAACAACTGTTAACGTCTCGTTAAAATTATCAATTGGATTATTGTTTTGGTCAACTAACTGAACAGTAATTGAATTAATATCTGTTTTGTTTAATCTGTAATATATAAGGTTTACCGGAGATTGAACAACCTTTGTTCCTGTTTTCCCAATCGGGAAAAACTCGTGTATCGAATGACTTTGAAGTTGGTTGTTGAATGACCCATGTGCTATATTACACATTACTTTTATAGAATTAATTGTGTTTAAATTTACAGCTTTATCCGATCGACGTTCTTCATGAAACGGACCACAATCTTTCTTTTTAAACCCAAAAACAAGTGCTATACTATATGAAGTATTAAATCGAAGTATTCCATTACATTTTATATACGTTCTAAAATCGACAGAATCCATACGTATACTGAATGTTAGATGTGTTCCGTAGTCGTTATTAACTTGAGATAACTCTTTTGCCATATAATTGTCAATATCTTCTATGGCATAGCATCCGTCTCCCAAAAAAAATTCAAAAATGCGAAAGTCTTCTCTGTTTTTCTTTGGAGGAATTGTTTGTAATTTCAACCGGTTATTAGTTGGATTTATAATATTTGGAAATGAATTGAACGTTTGCAAAGATAACAAAGCTATTTCCGAATCCTCGTAAACGTTTAGAGATGGAAAATAATTTGCCGACAATACAGTTGAATTTCCAGTAAAACTTAATGTAATAGATTCATGCATTGTAAAAATTCAAGACATAAATGACCACAGTTAAATGTATTGAAGTCTTAATAGTTGGAATAGTTGTATACTATTTTGAACTGTCTGAAATAATGTTGTAATTCAATTGGTGGTGGTAAATCACCAAAGCTATCAAAGTATACAACTTTGTCCTTATTTTTATAAAACGCTACCCAATGACTTCCGTCGCCTGAAGAAATATCCAAGTTTAATATACCACATTCAATAGCATGCGGTTTTTTAGGTAAGTTATCACGTGAAAAGACTCCACGGAAATGATTGATTTTCAACTTTTCAACATATTTTATAATATCTTGAGACGAAAGCGGTCTGTCAGGTAGCTTGATCATCAGTTTTTTTTTTAACTTACTCTTGTTTGATTTCAAACCACTGCCTTTTTTTCTTTTTGAATTTTGAACCGCATTATACACACTAGCACCTCCAGACATCAAACTACCAAGTGCTGACAATCCTGTAAATATAGGTATTAAGGGGATTACACCTCCTGACTGTCTTGGTGCTAAAATCAACCTTTTACCACCATTCTTTTTCTTTAAGATTCTTTTTTTCTTCGCTGCTAGTATACCATTTGTTTTTATAGCACTGTTCCGTTTACAACCCATACCTATTTTTCTTTTAGCTTTCATTGCGTTTGTTACTGCGTACGCAACTAATTTCTCTTTTCTAGGAGTATCTTTTGCTTTAAATCTTTCCCAAGCACGATTTTCTAACACTTTATCAGCTTTATGTCTATCGTCTAAATTTTTACTCTTTGCATACACAATATCGTGATCACGACAAGCAGCATCCAATGGGTTTATTCCTTTATCACCACGATCTAGTCTCTTTTTTAATTTCGTGCCAGGACCACAATACTGATATCCTGAAACATGGGCTTCGAACGGGAGACTATTTATAAGGGAGTTTACAAATCCTTTACCAGTCTTGTTTGAATTGTACTTACGAGTTGAACACGCCATCTATAACTGGCTATAAATCTAAAAAATCTTGAGTATTTATATGAAAATAATATGAATTTGATTGAACAGAAAGATAAATTAGATGTAATAAATGTAGATGTTCGGGTAGTAAAAAAACCATCATGACACGGTTCGTTATTACCCGATACTATACGTGCTATACTAGTTGGTCCCAGTGGCTCAGGAAAAACAAATATAATGTATAATCTGATCACACATGCAAACGGGTTAAGATTTGAAAATATTTATTTATACTCGAAAACCTCTAATCTGGAAAAAAATGTTTTATTGAAAAAAATAATAGATGATATAAAAGGTGCTAATTTTTTCATATTTACAAGCGCTGATAACCAAACTTAACGAAGAAAAATTCTATTATAATTTTTGATGATGTGATATGCGGCCCACAATCTGTAATCAGAGAATACTTTAGCATTGGTAGGCATTCAGGTGCCAGCTCCGTATTTTATTTAGCACAGACATATTCTAAAATATCAAAACAGCTTGTAAGAGATAACGCAAACTTTTAATAATACTGAAACAAGATGATACAAATTTACGACATATATTCAACGATCATTCGTCTGCAGATATGGATTTCTCAGAATTTCGGAAAATTTCTCATTTATGCTGGAATCATAGCTATTATGGGTTTATGGTTATCGATAAAACTCGAGAAATGAATGAAGGAAGGTATAGATGCGGTTTTCATACATTCATTAAAATAAAATAATTTTATGTGTTTATATAAATATACCGTCACACAGTTATTATCTGCATAGTGTCATCTGTATTCATACGATACAGGTATATTACATTTATTATTTACAATGAATCAAGAAAAAGTCTTGTTGGAAAATTTAATAACATCAAAAAAAAATATACAACGAAAAATAATGGAAATGAAACGTGGTGTTATAGATTCTGAAAACTATTTCCGTGAGGCATTTAAGCCGATAATTGAATCATTGAGTACACATGTGAAACAAAATGTAATATGTAACCAGGGGCGCATTAAGGGGGGGGGGGGCAAAAGGGGCATTTGCCCCGGGCGGAAGTTTTTTGGGGGCGGTACATTTTTGTAATTTTTTTTTTTTTGTATCTCAGAGTCAAAAAGAAAACATACAAATTGTATGACATAATGGACAACTTGGGTTTAAGAAACAACTAATAATAATTAGAACTATCATACTAATGTACTATTAAACGTTATAAATTATGTATATAAAATTATGTCATAGTATGAGATGGGCATTTATATGCAAGCTTCAAACTAGCACCCTCAGTTTATTTCAGTATTTCACCAATCATTTATAAACTATCGTGGTTTATTGGTTCGGAATTTTTCTTTTCATTACAAATATTTACAACTGTTTACGAATTCACGAATTCATTTTTTTTTGTCCGTCATCATCTTTTAGGGCAGTAAAAGTGCTTGGATTTTCTTCAACAGTATCTTTTCTGATAGGAAAGTGAATCTAGTTGGTACTTTGGGGGGGTCAAATTGTTATAAGCATTTAAATTCCAAATATTGACAAAATACGTAAAAATGACGAAAATTTGCAAATTATTTCGAGTTAGAAATTCATAAAAAATTTTCTTTTTAAATCTAAGATATGAAAATGTAATGCGAGATTCCTCATAAGTTTGTCTACCTTTATCAAAAAAAAAAAATGTCTACAAGAATCTCAAATT
Organism: Macrosiphum euphorbiae; assembly: GCA_949089665.1. NCBI lineage: Eukaryota > Metazoa > Arthropoda > Insecta > Hemiptera > Aphididae > Macrosiphum > Macrosiphum euphorbiae. The sequence goes on along the minus strand of CARXXK010000001.1, from coordinate 155,439,590 downwards.
AAATTTTTATGAACGTTTGAAATTCATATTTTTACAACATTTGATATTCACTCGATTTCTCGTGTAACGATTTTCTAATTTTGTTGTAATTAAAAAACGAATGACTGTAGATACTTGAAAATTTTACTAAATTTTTATATTAGCATTTCCTATACACCATATAGTTTTGAAAATATTTTGATTCTTTTTGAGCTATTTACGGACATTTTCAGTTTTCAATATTTTAATATTTTTTTTCTATTCATATCAATAAAATTTTATTTGTATGGTAAAAAAGCTTGAAAATTTAATGCAAAGCTCCTGATATATTGTTACAACAACACTTGAAAAATATTAAAAATACATAGGCACAATTTTTTTTAATAATTATTTAAAATTCAAATTTTGACAAAATTTATCACATTTAAAATTTAATAATAATTTTATAGTTAATAATTTATAAAATGTTCAACTTTTATAGCTAATGATTGAAAATTTAAAACAAGATTCTACGTAAATAGGTTATACATAAATTGCTTTATTCACCTTAGTATCATCAAATATACTTAGTAATATCATAGGCTGACTAACCGTCTTCGCTCAGAATCGTTTTTCTTATACAATGATGTTAGTATATCATTGAATTCAAATTTAATACCATCGATTATACAGGGACCCACTTGTACCCTACTGTACAGCAGAGCACCTTTTTTTGTTTATCAAACTTAAATAACTTTTATTTTGGTTTTGATATCGGAAATATAAAAACAAAGTTACAGAGTAAATTTTCTCATTTTTATAGTGTGAACATTTAGTTTCTTAGCTTAGAATAGAGCCTGAATGTTTTTTATACCCGTGCAAAACAGTTTTGCCTATGTTGTAACTACGTCTGTAATACGGAGACAACACATGTGGGTGTACCTAGCGTACCTAGCGTCTTCTTTACAATCATACAGACTATTTGATACATTGCACTTTAGAAATTATTGTATACGCTATACAAATTAAATCTAATGCAATGCAGAAATATTATGATTAGGAGGTGTGAACCATAAATTATCCCAGCACCCCCTGAATTCACACCCAATGTGCGCCTATGGCTGTCAATAGAAAATGAGATGAAGAAGTATTGATTGGTCAAGTATTATAAAAGAGTTTGTGAACAAAAAAATAAGAAAATATTTTAATTAGTATTGTTCCATATTTGTCATTTAAATAGTTTTATAATATGTAATAATATTTTATTGTTAATAAAGAATAAAGATATATTTATTATTATAAGTCAATGCTTAATACATAGGTACTCCATAAATAACTTAAAATATAGGAGTTGCTTACTAGGAGGTATTTATTAGTTAATGAAATATAAACATTTTACATAATAAATATTCCAATTACCAGTACTATTTTAAAAGAATGGATTATTATTCCAAGTTCCTAATAGATATTTAGTAATTAATTTAATAAGATATCTATGTAGGTATAATAACTGTATGAAATGTAAGGTACTAACTTAATTTTTGGAGCGCAGCGAGGAAATTTTTTTTAAGTTTTTTATATTTTCATTAATATTCATAAAATACACCAGGGGCTCAAAATAATTTTGCCCCCCATATGTGAACCCTTAATGCGCCCCTGATTTTATGGGAATATAATATTATATATCATTTATTCCACTTATTACTAAATACATTTATTTATTATTTTTATTTTCGTTTAAAAGTATATATTATGTACTTACCTATTTATATTATTACATGACAATAAATAATAACTGCTTCTTATAGAGTACGTGAAGATTAAGTCAATGGAGTTTGGTGGTTATCCAGTTTTTAAAAGTTCAACTGTGATCGAATGCATTTTGATGGTCTCTTATTTGGACACGTTAATTATTAAAAAAATATTCCATAAACGATGTAAATTAATTATCCACTCACTAATAACTAACAATTATTAATAATTATACATTTAAAAATCAGTTTAAACTTGCAAGATATATTTTGACTAAAAATGAGCACTTCACGTCAACGTGATTTGATAGGCGCGTACTTAAGACTAACAATATTGTAATGAAATATCTCTTAAACACGCTTCTAAAATATGTAAGAAATAATCATTATAATTATTGTGTAAAACAAGTTTGTTGAATTGAAATCTATATACTTCATTCATCTAAACCATGTGATATGATTCCAATAGCGCTAAGACCGGTATAGGTATCGTTTTGCTCGCGTAGGTTTTTATTCAACAAAACTATTTGTTAAATTACGATTCAATTGTACCTATCTGCTACATATTATTACTAGCTGGCTATACAAGCTAACTATACCTACTGGCCACAATAGAAGCTATAAAAATAACACTACCTAATATCGTTTATTTATTTTTGTAAACAAGTCATTATATGAAAATATCCATTATTAAGTGTTTAGCTCCACAGCAAAGTTCGTAATTTTCTGTACTTACGACGTTCGTCTATTGCAAAACCTTAAAGAGATGGAAGCCCACTTGGAAGTTTCAACATGCTATCAATGTGCCAGCGAGGGTCATCGATGTGTTTTCGACACACTCGATCTGGCAGTCGATAGGCGGATCAAGGCTGTTTGTTTCCAATTGAGGCACAGACATTTTGGTGAGAGTTTCCGATCCTCACCCGAGCTCAATATTGACTCACCAGTGTACTCGCGCCCAGACCTGAGAAGTCTACAGTCACCCGTGTTGAAAGATGGAGTGAATACCTTGGTGGTTGCCGCCGCATCGACGTCGACGGGTTTTCCGGATTTTCCCGTGACTGCCGAGACCAAAGCCGACAGTCTGGAAACGCAGTCATCTGTCTACGACGGAGTTCAGAATACCGTCCCTACGGAACCAGTGGAAATCCTGGCACGGTCTGAACCCCAAAAATCCAAGTCCACCTGCAGCGACAGTCGGTGCGTTGTCGACACGCTCGATCTGGCAGTTGACCGCAGGATCACGGGCGTCGGTCTTCCGTTGCGGCGAAGTCAAGATGATAGTTTCCGGTCCTCACCCGAGCTCACACTTGACTCGCCCATGTACTCAGACCTGAGAAGTCTGCAGTCACCCGTGTTGAAAGATGGAGTGAATACCGTGGTGGTTGCCGCCGCATCGACGTCGATGGGTTTTCCGGATTTTCCCGTGACTGCAGATACGAAAGCCGTCAGTCTGGAAACGCAGTCATCTGTCTACGGCGCAGTTCAGAATACCGTCTCTACGGCACCAGTGGAAATCCTGGCACGGTCTGAACCCCAAAAATCCAAGTCCACCTGCAGCGACAGTCGGTGCGTTGTCGACACGCTCGATCTGGCAGTTGACCGCAGGATCACGGGCGTCGGTCTTCCGTTGCGGCGAAGTCATGGTGATGGTTTCCGGTCCTCACCCGAGCTCAAACTTGAATCGCCCGTGTACTCAGAGCTGGGAAGTCTGCAGGCACCCGTGTTGAAAGATGGAGTGAATACCGTGGTGGTTGCCGCCGCATCGACGTCGACGGGTTTTCCGGATTTTCCCGTGACTGCAGATACGAAAGCCGTCAGTCTGGAAACGCAGTCATCTGTCTACGGCGGAGTTCAGAATACCGTCCCTACGGAACCAGTGGAAATCCTGGCACGGTCTGAACACCGAAAATCCCAGTCCACCTGCAGCGAGAGTCGGTGCGTTGTCGACACGCTCAATCTCGCAGTTGACCGCAGGGTCACGGGCGTCGGTCTTCCGTTGCGGCGAAGTCATGGTGATGGTTTCCGGTCCTCACCCGAGCTCAAACTTGAATCGCCCGTGTACTCAGAGCTGGGAAGTCTGCAGGCACCCGTGTTGAACGACGGAGTGAATACCGTCCAACCGGAACCAGCTGAAATGCCCCAGAAACCGGCCAGGTCTGAACGTCGCAAGTCCGCGTTTACAAGATCAAGACGGTTCATCTGGAAGGGTCTGGTAAACGCGGCTCGCAGACTTTGTTCCTGCCGTACTTTTGTGGACATGGAATGAGCTAAATTACCATAGTGGTCGCGGCTGTGCTACCGGAAGTCAGTCGCCGATCAACCCGTTCGTTGTTTTTGATATAATATTCGTCTAACTCTATATCTTTATTTGAGTTAGTCGAATAATTAAGTATTAACTAGCTGTTTCCGTTTTGTGTTGCCGCTCAGTTACGTGTGCCTCAAGGGGCCATTGCGCTGTCGCCTTTTCCAGAAAGCTTATGCTTAAAGGGAAGTTGCAAACTTGTGTTATACATTTTTTTTTTTTGCATATGTTATTGAAAATGTACTAATATTATTCTATTCTATTATAATAAACCACGATTATATACCTACTAACATATTGATTTGTTATATATATATTATTTACTATGGTCATTTTCTCCCTCAACTCTTCGAAAGTCGCAAGTCGGACTAATGTATCCTTATCAGGTTTGCGTTTATTTGTCATAGGTATTATTTTCACACTATTCTACAACCTATAGTGTTTTATTTGTTAAAAATATTTGTCTATAAATTTAATTAATAATTGTAAAATTGTTATCGTCAATTCTCAAGCGCTTCTTGGAAATACCCCATATTTCTATATAGATATTACACGACCCGACGACCGTCGTCGTTTGGTCAGCGACACGGTTATCTACTAAGGTTGGAGCACGGCACCTTATCACATGTACAAGGTCAGTTCCCATTTCGCCGCCATTTCATTTCGCCGCGGTACCGTTTCGCCGAATTTATTTTTTCGCAGTTCCATTTCGCCGAATTTATTTTTTAAGTAACTCTTTATCGCTCAACTTAAGGTTACTCAACAATTATTCATTGTTTTATTTGTAGTTAATAAGTAATAATAATATTTTCAAATGAATCATTAATTCATCAATTGATAATACTCATAATAATATTATCCCAAATCTGCAAAATAATTTGATTTTTTATACTATTTTTTTTTTTAAATATTCCTATTGTAATGACGTGAAGTGTGAACTATGAGATTTTGATGCGTGGTAGATAACACCAGTGTTTTGAACGCATTGATATTTGCATAAATGCATAATAATCATGACTGTCAGAACTAGTAAAAACTCTTTTCTTCCACACCTCAACTAAATATATATTTATATAATATATTATACTCGCCTATAGTTTAGTATTACCTATTAATTGTTATACCTTTACGTTTTATAATATACGTATTGACATTTTTTGTTTAATCCTGCATTAATTATTGTATTTAAAAAAGTTAAATATATCTTCAATAATTATATATAAAAAAAAAATTGTTTTCTAAATATTCTGATTTTTTTATTTGCTTAACTATTATACAAGGTGTAACAGAAATACATAACAAAACAAAAATAAAACTATGCTTTACTATGATTACTCAAAAATTATTCATTGTGTTTAATTAAATAACTAATATTGTCCAAATAATCAATCCATTTCATCTGCGGAGGATCGCTCGTCACTCTTTCTTTAAGACTACAAATTCTTTGTTCCAGCTTAACATATTTGTTGTAAATTCTTTTTACTTTTTTTCCACGTTGAAGAAGTTTCATGTCATCCTCAATTTAAATACGTACTGGTGATAATCATATGACACTGACTGTGGTAACTTTGCAATTATCGCTGCGACGACACACTATTCATTCTATTTTATTTATATAATTATTGGGGATTTATCAATCGATAACTTCAGAATTGAGATAGTATAGCACTAAGATCGTTTCAAACAATAAATATATCTGATAAATATTTCTCTGTATCTATTTATCACTTTTCAAATCACAAATTCATAACCATGTTCTAAGACAAAAATAATTTTATGCGGCGAAATGGGTCGGCGGCAAAATGGGATTAATTTGGCGGCGAAATGGTACCGCGGCGAAATGGGATACGACCTTTTCAATTGATCATTTGTACTACTACTCCCAATCATTCCATGAATTGTATGTTAAATTCTCGAATCCTAGAAACATTAATTATTTTTATTTCAACATATTATATATATATTTTTTTTAAGAATTAATACACTAATTGTTAAAAGCAATAAGCAAAAGCCAAGCAAGTATAAGCAAGTATTTAATATTTTAATGTAATTTAATTATCATGTATTATATAATTTCGATATTTTCTTTTTTTCTCTTGATACTTTTTTTAATTTAAGGTTTTCTTGATATGTGTATTGCCGTAACCTCATTTGAATGAAATAAACCAATTTGACCATTTTATAAATCTTTAATCTTATCTAACACAAATACTCGAAAAATAATAATTAATATCGAGGAATACTATCTGCTAGTTTTTTGGAGGGAAAACGTGATATCAATTTTCTATCACAATACACGCGTAATATTTTGTTTTTAAATACTTTATTATAGTAATTAAAAATTTAAAGTCATCTAATCTATAAAAAATAAAATTCATTATTAAAATTAACTAACTTATTTATTACAACACAATTGTTTATAAATATTAAATAAAAAAAAAAGTTGTTTGTCCTATTCATTATATATTAAAACCGGGCCAACTACTACTAGCGCTTTTAGTTCACTAGTTACGCCACTTCGACATGGCTATAACATGGGGAACATAGTAGCGAGCTCCAACCTTAGTAGATAACCGTGCTCCGACCTCACCACTACGAAAAATGTGTTATTTAACGTGTAATCGGCAAGAATTCGCACGGTACATTTCACAATTTGCACGCTAAGGAACCTAACCTACCTACTACATTACGACAATACGTGCTAAAAATAATGACGCAGAAAAATTGTTAGATATCCAAATATTTCGCTGGAACGCGCGGATTAGAAAAATGGTTTTCACTAGCCGAAGGGCAAATTTACATGCCAATAATGACGTGCTAAACATGGGAGTTGAACAAATTTCTGAAAACGGAATTCGTTATTGGGGTAGGTCGCTGAAACTTTAAACTTTCACATTTCGATTTTGGATCACCTGCGCCTAAACTAATGTCGTGAAACGTGTCAGGCAAATGCTCGCTCAAGATATCGCAAAAAAAAATTTTAATAATTATACCTCGTTTTTCGCTGTTTGGGTGGAGTCGAAGACTTGCGGTGCCATGGTCGTTTGAAATCGCCCCTTATAAGTGCCGAGTCCTAAATGGTGTGCCTTTCAGAATAATTGAAATTTTCGGATAATTTGACACCATCGTATTTTGATATTATTTTCGATAATAAATTATATAATATACTAGCTGATCCTGTGCACTTCGTTGCTGGTTAAATGTACCAACTCTATATGACTCAAACTTTGTTCAATTCGTTATTTAAAATTCAGTGTATGGTGTTCAAAATTTGTCTTAACTATTCTGTTGCCTGGAATAAAAATTCCGATTCGCAGCAGTATATATCGGGTAGGCAATCTACCTGAGGTAGATCGCAGACCCAGTTGTGTTTGTACGTAAGTGTATGATTTAACTCTAAAGTATCAAAGTTATACCAAAATGCGAATTTCAGCAAATCCTTTCTTATTGCACGGTGAAAATATTAGAAGAACCTCTATTCTAAATTTCAAGTCCGTACGTTGCGTAGTTTTTGAGATACAGCGATCAGTGAGTATCTTTTCCCGAAATTTCACGGCAATAGCAATAACTGGTAACTGCAGTCTGCAGCCGCCAGCCATGAAGACTAGAGATAATCTCTATGGTCTTCATGTGAGCAGCCAACAATATTAATGAATACCACGACTAAAGATATGTATATAATATCTTTAATCGTAATTAATGCAATACGATTAATTGTAACATGAACCTAGAATGATGTATACAACAAGTTTAGTCATGGCTCACGATTTCAAATTTTAACCCGGGATTCCGGTTATGAACCTTTCATGGAATATTTTCTCATCATATTTATGAACAAAAGCCGGACACGGAATCAGGGACGTTCCATCCACGTAGAGAAAACGAGTCCACAGATGTTTCACCCCCATAAATTATTAAGATAGGGCTTTTGGCCCTCTGGAGTTATAATATGATGTTATTTAACTACAACTACAGGACGTTTGGTCCCCCGGGAGGCCAAATGTCCTATTTTAATAATAGACGGGGACGAAACATCCTTTTACCCCGGACACGGAGGAACATCATTCAGTATTTACTATTTTGTAATTTAACCCCTAATTAATAAAGAATTAATTGAACCATAGCCAAATGCTATTCAGCCTAAAACACCCAGATTTAATTACGATTTACAATACTTGCTATGAAAGTTGAAGGTATTTGGTAATATAGTATTAGCTCGAATAACTATATCTATGAAATATGATATATTGTACTACTATATCATACCATAATTTATAACTTACACTAATTAATAATAAATTTATATAAATTAATATAATACAACAAAACAATTAGCCATTAGGTACATATATTTGTCAAACAGTGTTACAAAGAATTTTTCTTTTTAAAATAAGAAAAAAATGTATTACAAAAAGATGAAGCAAGCTTTAAGAATGAAAAATCTTTTAGGCTTATATATTCTAAAACCATACTAATTTCAGTAATACCTATTTAGCATGATAAATTGAATTTATAAATTAATATATAAAAAAATTACATATAAATTAATAGCTATCAATATCTTATAAAATGAAAATATAAATAAATAATATAGGTTATAACTTATCTATAAGATATTTATTTAAATTAAACTTCACTGTCCTGAAAAAAAAATATATAAAATTCAATATACTTTCTAAGTTAGAAGTAAGCGTTATATTTTTGATTTTTCTGAACTATTAATTAATTCATTTAATATTTATAAGAAATTATATTTAATATACATTATCCTCGTTAATGGACAATGGTTCAAGTTTTCATAATAAATTTGGTTTTAATTCCATAAACACATTTGTATAGGAATTAAAGTAAATCTGTAACTTCAAATTATTATTTATGAATGGGAATTCCGTGTCATAAACTTAATATAACAATATTTTGTAATTAGTTATACATTTTTTTATTTCAGGTAAAATGGGAAAATTTATTATTTTCTCATTGTTTTTCGGGTTTGTATTTGGAGCGGATGAAGTGTTACAAATTAGACCAAGGAAAATTAACTGGTAGTAGTTTGAAGTCAAGAAATGGACGAGAAATCAAAGCGTTTCAGGGAATACCCTATGCCAAATCACCTACCGGGGATCTTAGGTTTAAGGTAAAATATACTTTCGGTAGTAATGTAAAATAACTAAATATCCTTTAAAAACTTTATTTAGTAGAGTAGGTACAGCGTTACAGTGAGTAGTAATACATTTTATTACATTTTTAGTAATAAATTCAATCTACATCCACTAATGTTTGTTTAAGACTTGAGTCTTGGACACACAATTGCCTATATTAAACTCCTTAAAATAGCCAGTATTAAAATTTCCTTAAATGCAATTGCGGTTATTGTTATTAGGTTCCAGTACCAGCAGATCCGTGGATAGGTATTTTAAATGCTACCGAGCCACAAGTGTGTATTCAGAGGAACTTGTTTTATTATCAACAAGCTGATATCCTAGTCGGTTCAGAGGACTGTCTATATCTCAATGTGTACACTCCAAAAGTAATCAAATAGTATAAATACATTACAGTTTTAATCTCAAAAAATTAATTTTGATTCATTTTTTTTGTTTTTAAGCCATTTGAGCATTTTATTGACATGTTAATCTGACATTTTCACTGTATAATTATATTTAATTTTTTCCATTTTCATCTTTTTCTTTTTTGGTATAAATAATAAATCTAAATGTAGCTAAAAAATAGTATTAAAAAGACGAAATGCTCATTATAATTTTAAGCCAAAGTAGCTAGATTAATATCAGATTCCAAAACGTGTAAGGGAAAAGCCAAGCTCAAAAATCGTGATAATTTATTACATTAAATTATTCTTACATAGAAACAATTAAAAATAAGTTAATAAAGCAAAAATAAATGAACATTATTGTTGGAAAGTTCCTTTTATTTAATTAATTCTAATACTTAAAATATGTGAAAAAAGTCTACCTTGAGCAATAAAAACCTAAGGTTCATTACTAATTTAGTGATATTACTAATATTACTATTATTACCAAGTTTTTAAATTAGTGCGTAGTGTCAAAAAGTTTAGGAAACACTGCACTAGAACAAAATTCTATTTTTAATAGCTCACCTGAAACTTTTGCCTATTTATTATAATTTATTGTCAACACAGCTATAAATGTAGGGTACCTAACAATGTTTGTATTATGACACACTTCCCACTAGGTTATTATTTATTATCCATAATAATATAGGTATATGTACAGGTATTAGTTTATTACATTTAATAAAATAATTAACAGGTTATTACTATTATTTCTATGTAAATAAAATATGTCATTCATGTCATATCCGAAATTGTATATCCCAGTTGGTACACAATTACACAATTGTATTTACAATTTATTTTACACAATTGGTTTTTTTTTTCAATAATTGGCCGCAGTATAATAGCAGACGGGATGATATTTTTGTCATAATTAGAGAAGTCATAATTACTATGAAAACCTGTAATAATATTATAACACATTGTTTTTGAATCGTTTAGCCGGCGGTATCCTCTTTTGCAGTAAATTCAGCCGCGCCCTGCTGTGAGTTCTACTAGGAACGTGAGCAAAGAAATCCTAGTTTTCATTGATAATCAATTTAAGCTCGTTAAACCTGGTAAAAATATCAGCTAAGTACGAAAGCTAACAAAACTAAACAAAACCGTTCCTGGGAAGTTGTAATGTTATCTGAATTTACGCAACGTACACACAGTGCCGTATAAGTATACGAATAAAGTCAAATTATATTTAAAAAATTCATATTGAAATCAACAAAAAATTATATATTGTAAATATTTTTTTAATTTTCGTATGGACCGTGGAGCCCCGTTTGGGAACCATTAATATAATAATATGTTACTATTACATTATTGTATTAGATACTATGTACAGTTCCTCGGAAATGTATTTTAGTTTAAACAATGTTCTAGAACGATTATAATTAGATTTTGACGGAAACTCAATGAAAAATAAAATGGGAAAAAATGAATAATCTAACGTATTGAAAAATGTAGGTGTATCATATATTAAGCGGTCGACGTCAATGTTTGAGCTAGTAGGCTTTTATATTAACTATTTTAATCTAGTTGGGACGGGTAAGACCAAGTTTCTTTCTCAATCAGACAATCGCTGGCCGTCGTCAAGTGATGCAGGTCTCTCTACAAACGGTTCTAAACACTTATAACATTAAATAGTTAAAACCTTTTTTTTTTTTTAAACAAAAAAAAACAGGAACGGGTGGGAACTGTTTAGCACAATACTGCCACCCAAATAGTTAATACCTACGCTGTCGCCCTTCAGTACGAAAGCGGCAACTAAACGAATTACAACTCGATAATCGTAAGTAGCTTGCTAACACACTACTATAACTAATTATTTTAAAACTTATTTTCGCCTTTGAGATTTTTGTTTAAGAGCAATTATATTCCTACAGTTAATTTATTAATATTAATATTATATTTTTTAATACGTTTCGTTTGTTAACAAAACGTTTGAACATAGGTATTTAAGTATTTTGACAAATACAATGAAAACCTTCAATAGGTAGCTAATAACAATAGTATTTTTTGATCAGAAATATTCGTTGGTTAAACTATTTTAGTTTATTTGAAAGGTCTATTTGTGGGTTGTGCCTATTGAATGTTTACCTATTTAATTAAAATTAAAAATATATCTTTATTTATTAACGTGTTATAATATTAAGCTTTATGAAATTAATGTTTAATTTATCAAATTGTAAGTTTATTTTGGTAAAAGTGTGTGCATAAGTGTAATGTTATTATTGTTCAGTTTGTTTACCTGATATAAATGTTGGAACTGTATACAAATTACATTTATCTTTTAGATTCTAATTTGTATTGCTAGATAATACAAACAACATTGGTTTAATTGTTAGCTAGGTACGTATAACAGTATATCAGTATATAATAATTCTTTCAAAAGAAAGCATTTTATAAATTTTAGTAAGTTATTATATTCTCTAATCAATAGGTGTGTATCAACAGGTACCTAACCAACAATAATTAAGGGGCATGTTATTGTATTATTTATTTAGGTACCTACATAAAATAGGAAGATGAAATAAAATTGAACCGACACAGTTACATACATATTCCGGATCAACCTGTTTGTGTGAGATGACATTTTCTCACACGAAAGTTATAAAAGCTGAATACCGAGCTACGTTTTCTGATGATCATTTAGAGCAGTGTCTTCATTTAGCAGCTAGCAACTATTTTCCAGATTATGTAATTAAATAGCCAACGATACGCAATGATACGCTTCTACACCAACAGTATAATGTTAATTTATTTTGACATTATTTAGAAATCTAATGTAAAACAATCACATTTTTAGATCACTTTACACAAATTGTATTATTTATATTCCTAAGTATGTTTATTATTAAAACCAAAATAAAAATTGTTTGCGTCAGTCGATCCTCAAAGGAAAAAAATGTATTCTCAGTAGATATCAATCAAACAAAATTTGGCCACCCCCCAAATCATATAATATTTATTTTAGTTTTGTTTTGTTTAGCAGATAAATTGGTTTTGCTTTTATTTTGTAAGCACACCTGCAGTTTAGCACCTGCTCTATAGATACTCCCCAATTTTTGATATTGTTGCGTTTAAATAAGAATACCTTCAGAATGTGGTTAGTTGGGGTCATGACAGCAACAGAACCGTTTAATCCTTCGTTTATATATTATAATATAATTTATTATATTCTTTGTAAATATCTGCTTGTGTGTAGTGTGTACCTATATAATATAATGTATGAGTTTAATATTTCTTTATACATTTCCATACCATTACTTGAACACCGTTGAACACCGATACCTACATAATTTTGAAATAGGTAATTATAAAATAAAAAAAAGAAGTTATTTTAAATAATTCTTGATTATAATTATTTGATTAAAATGTTTGGTGTAAACACCGAATACACAATAAATAATAATTAACATAAAAAAAATTGGTAGTAGTAAACTTTTTTTCTACTTAACTTCCATTAATTCATAAACTACTATTTATGAAAAATATAAAATAAATATGTTTTTAAACACATTAATAACTACAAGAGATTAGGTTGATTCTTATTTTAAAAAAAGAAGTTTCAATCACCACAGGACCTCTTCAAGTACTATCAACATTTTAATTTCTAAGTACCTAAAAATATGGTTCTTAACTCTTAAGTATACTTAAAAATTCCAAAACTCAGAATTTGAATACATTAATTATTTAAGGAAAATGAGGATGGGCACGTTTGATGAATCACCTTATATACTTACACATAGCTATTTATTGAACGATTATTTAATGTTTAGGTTAAAAATGTGGGTGACTTCTATTATTAGCATTCTATTTGTGAGTGCAGTAATTTGTGATCCAGTAGTAAGGATTACAAAAGGTGCAATTCAAGGACTAACTTCAAAATCGAGAGATGGCCGAGATTTTTATTCTTTTACCGCCATACCATATGCAAAGCCACCAGTCGATGAACTTAGATTTGAGGTAAATTTCATTGAAATATAATATATAATAAGATACAATGAAACCTTTATAATTATATTTTACGATTGATTGTAGCCTCCAGTGACGGTGGATTCGTGGGGGGGTATTTTAGATGCCACCAAAGAATCAAATATGTGTACTCAAAATAACCATTTTATCCCGGCAATTAGACACTTAATACTTGGCCAGGAAGACTGTTTATATTTGAATGTCTACACACCAAATCTAAAAGGAAAACTTCCTGTTATGTTTTGGATACACGGTGGAGGATTCCTTGCTGGTCATAGCGGGTCAAATGTATTTGGACCTGAATATTTTATGGACAATGATGTTGTTTTGGTGTCTATAAACTACAGGCTTGGATTATTTGGTAAGATTTGTGTAACCAAACTGATATTAATATTTTATTAATAATATGTTATTATTCAGGATTTATGAGCACCGAAGACGACGTGATACCAGGTAACAATGGACTCAAAGATCAAGTCATGGCTTTACGTTGGGTCCAAGAAAATATTGCTAACTTTGGCGGTGATCCCGGGCAGGTGACACTATTTGGCCAAAGCGCGGGTGGTGCCAGTGCAGGATATCATTTATTATCTCCGTTAAGTAAAGGCCTGTTCCATAAAGCCATACTCCAGAGTGGTACACCTTTGTGTTGTTGGGCTGTTTCCCCACCTGGGTTGGTCCGAAAACGTACCGAAGCAGTTGCTACTATCGCTGGATGTAATTCCGATACTTCTGAAGAAATATTGAAATGTTTAAAAAAACTTCCAGCTAATTATATGGTTGAACTTCATAATAAATTTTTCGTAAGTATTACATTTCCATGGGCGCCTTTATCTCTCCTGTATCGTCAGTTAGTGCCGAACAAGGTACAATAAGAAGGATTTCATCTAAAAAAAAAATCAAAATTATAAGCTCACATACATCTTTTTGTTATTGTTGTATGATCGTAATGTACGAAACACGCAATAACACACCATATTCCTTGTTTGTTATGTAAATTAATGTTAGGTAAAATAATTATTAGTGTTTCATGTTTCAGGAATGGATCAATTATCCATACATAATATTTCCGCCTGTGGTTGAATCATGTGATTCAAACCAGGAATCGTTCCTATGTAATCATCCAATTACTGACTTTAAACAAGAATCTGATGTACCTGTAGTTATTGGTTGGAACTCGGGTGAAGGTGGTGTATTTGTAGCATGTAAGTATAGTTACCAATTGGATAGTTTAATATCAAACAGTTAACTTAAACTGTATTACCTATTATGTCAATTATGAAGATCTTTTTTAAAATAAGCAATAAGCCAACCAATAAAGAACCTTTATAGTTTAAGGTACCATAATTTTTTTTTTCATCATGAATATTAAATTATTATTTATTATATTATGATATAGCTTATAGGCGAAGCTTTGGCGTTAGCATATTTAAGGTCCCCAAACACTACATGCAGCGGTAGCGGTTACGGAAAAATGAGTCCGGACACGATTTCACCACCGCTGCAGTGTGTTGCGACCTTAATTATTTCTAAATTTGAGTTCAGAAACCGGTTATTTTAGTTGATGGATGAAACATGATATTTATGAGGCCTTGATTACATGGAAGATTTTTTAACGTAAGACATTCAACGCTCACTCATTATAATGTAATATTTCATAAAATACCTATTAACATTTTTGAAAATATTTTGTTATTTACGTAATTTGAAGTCATTATAAAAACAAAATAGGTACTTGAAAAAATAAACTTTTACTATATTTTATCGCTATCGTTTTATAAATTTTGCAATTTTTTGAATGACAAAATAGTAAATACATATTTAAATGTATATTCTAATACCTAGATACTATTAATTATAAGTAGATCTGTCAGTTTAACGGTTTAAAAAACTTTAAAAATGCTCTTAAAGTCTGTAAAAAAACAGTTTAAAATGCACTAGGTACCAGATCTTCTAAATGCATTTAAATATCAAAAATGCAGTATAAAATTCATTGTAAGTAAATAAACGATTCATAGTTTTAAAAATATAAAAATATTTCAGGTGAAAGATATTTAAAATTAAAGATATATTATTGATTAAATACGACGTGTGTTCAGATTATGTAAAATGTTTGTAAGACGAAAATCATTAATATCGAAAAGAGTATAAAAATTTAAAAACAATACCTAAAAAGGCAAAAAAGACCTGATTAATCAAAAATGTCAACAAATACAAAAAGTTTCAAAATTGAATTTATTAGTAATTTTGTATTCAAGAAGCAAACTCCCACGCATTTAAACTTTTAAAACTACCTAATTAACTTACAGTTTTAAGTATAATTTTAAACCGACAGAAGTAATAAAAATAATAGTTGTTTAAAATTATATATATATTTTTTTATTTTTATTTTTAATCTAGAAACTATACAATCTGTACATAAAAAAAAAAAGTACAATAAGCATAAATGATGGTTATTTTTAAAATTATAATTTATGAGCTTGAGTATTAAGAGGGAAGAACCAACCAGCGAAGGCACTTCGGCGTGAATTTATAATTTATTTATGATTTTATGATTTTAGGTTTATGATTTTAATTTATAAGATCTCGAGGCCATTGTCGCTTGAGTCTTCTAGGGGGATTTCCAGGAATGGAGATAGATAGTAACTTTTTAACATGAGGGTTTGTGTGGTTATGAAGGCGGTTTCTGAATTTGGAGTAAAATAACTTGGCTATTTCAGTGACTTTATAAATATGGAGATCTGTGTGAAGGGTGTGATTAGAGATATAAGGAGGACAATTGGTTATAATTCTAAGGATTTTGGATTGGAACACTTTTGGTATTTTTTGGTAGTGCCCCAGAACTGTATTGGTAACCATATTGGTTTAAGGAGGAGATTATATATGTGAATTTTGGTTCGGAGGGATAATTTTGAGAACTTACCAAGGATGGGTCTGAGAGCGTAGAGTCGTTTGTTTAATTTTATTTTTGTTGCATGAATGTGTTTGGCCCACGTTAGACGTTTGTCGAAAACTAGACCTAAATATTTTGCTGTATCGGAGTTTGGTATAGGTTTGTTGTTTATTTGCACTGGAGGAGGTTGGCTGTGGCGGAGAGCAAAGGTAGTGTGTACAGATTTACTTTCGTTTATTTTGACACGCCAGCGAGAGTACCAGTATGATAAGTCATTTAGGTGGTTTTGGAGAGAGGTTGAAACTAAACCCGGGTCGGTGTGAGAGGGGAATATGACTTTGTCGTCGGCATATTCAGCAATTTGAGTATTCGGATTGGTGGGCTGATCTGCCGAGTATAAGTTAAATAGAGTTGGAGATGCTACTGCGCCTTGAGGAACGCCGGCTAAGATTGGAGAGATACTAGAATGTTCTGTCCCTGATCTAACAAAGAAGTGTCGCTAGCTTAAATATGATTTAAAGAATAGATAATATGACGGGGGTAGGAAGGATTTTAATTTGAAAAGAAGGCCAGGGTGCCAGACTTTGTCGAAGGCTTGTGAAATGTCAAGAAATACAGCTGAAGTGTATAGTTTCTTTTCTAGGGAACAGGCAATAGTATCAGCCAGACGGTGTATTTGGTGGATGGTTGAATGGTGTTCTCTAAATCCAAATTGTGTGTCAGAAATTAGTTTCTTTTCCTTGATGATTGGGTAAATTCTGGTCAGTATTAATTTTTCAAAAAGTTTTGATAAGAACGGTAACAAGTTTATAGGTCTGTATGAAGAAGGGTTTTCTATTGGTTTGTTTGGTTTAGGGAAAAGAATAATTGTGGCAAGTTTCCATTGGATTGGGAAGTGAGAGATTCGGAGGATTGCGTTGAAGATATGAGTGAGGTGTATTATAGCTTTATCTGGAAGTTTGCGGACTATTTCGGCTGTTATCAAATCGTGTCCGGGTGATTTTCCTAATGGAAATTTTTGTATAAGGTATTTTATCCCGTTTGGGGTGAAAAGTTTGGGTGGAAGAGTTATTGGGAGCGGGCTGTCTAGAAAATCATATATTTTGTTTTCTATAGAAGGAATGGTGAAATTATTAGGGGTGAAGACTTCGGAAAGGTGCTGTCTGTGTGTTTCTGCTTTTCTTTGTCATTTATTGCGAGACTGCCGTCAGATTTTTTAATTGGGAATGATATTGATTTGATTTTGAGGATTTTCCTGGTTGTTTTCCACAGTGAGCCGTCTTTTTCAGAGAGGAGACTGATTTGTTTAGTGAAGTCTTCAGAGCGTTGTTTGGCCATTTGTCTTTTAAGTAGAGTGCATAAGTTATTATATTTAGTTTTATCGGAGGGATATTTTGTTCTCTGCCAAATTGTTCTAGCTCGACGTTTTTGAACAATAAGAGATCTTAAATAGGCAGGTAATGGGAAATTCTTTTGATTGTTATTTTGATTTTTTGGCTTACAAGAGGACCATGCTGCGTTTTGTATTGAAGATGTTAGATGTTGAATTGATTCCTCAAGTTCGTTTGAGGATTTTATGCTGACGTTAAAGTTAATGTTGCTAGATAGCGTCAATTGGAATTCATCCCAGTTTATTATTCCATTGATTAGTGATGGATTTGTTTGTCTTTTTAGTGGATCGGTATCGAGGGTGAGAAGTACTGGTGAGTGGTCCGAGTGGGGATTTGATAGATTGTCTATGCTAGTGTTAAATCTGTTCGGTATTTTAGAGATGAATATATCAAGGATATCTGGTTGTTTTCGGGGTGATGTTGGCCAATATGTCGGGTTTTGGGGGGAAATGATTGAGTAGTTTTTGGAAATACAAACCTGTCTTAGAGAATTACCTCTGGGTGAGTTTGAGTGGCATCCCCATTGAGTATGTTTTGCATTAAGGTCACCTCCTACTATAAATTGGTTCCCGAAGGAGTTGAAAAATTGCTCAAATAATATTGGTGAGATTATTTTGTTAGGGGGGCAGTATACTGCAGAGATAGAGATAGGGGAATGGTCTAATATAATTTGTGTGGTGAAATATTGTATGTGAGGTACACTTACTTTAGAAACGTTGTGAAAGAGAATTGTGGATCTGATTATTATTGCCGCCCCTCCGTGGGCGGTGCCATCTGGGTGGTTTGATCTGAGTATTGTGTAGTCAGGAATATGTATTTTTGTTTGGTTAGTAATGTGTGTTTCGGATATGAGTGCTATATCTATACGTTTATCGTGAAGTACAAGTGAGAGGTCTGCTATATGATTATGAATACCATTGGCATTCCAAAGGAGTATGAGCAGTGATTTGGAGGTTGGGGTATTATTTATCATTTTGGGATGCAAGTTTGGCAAGGACTGTTGTAAGAAGGGAGAGCAGTGGATTTATGAGAGCTTGGAAGTCACTAATAAATTTAGATAATAAGGTACCTGTGTCTAATTATTGCTGTTTTCAGATATTGTAGGTTCATGGTTTGTAGTTACATTTGCATATGTTCTATTTTTGGAGGATGAGGGGTTGAATTCCACCGAAGAGGCCTTTGCTGTGGTTTTTGGATTGGATTGATTGTTTGTTGAAGTTGGATGGATAGTTCTTGAGGTTGGGTTTCGACGTTTTTGAAGTTCTTTGTGAATTTGGCATCCTTTATAGTTTGCAGGGTGATCACCCTGACAAAGAGCGCATTTGGCAGGAAGATTTCGTGGCTTTGTACATTCTGAGGTGATGTGATGATCGGCACAACGAACGCATCTTGGGGAATGTGCACAATAGGTTTTTGTGTGGCCGTTCTTCTGACAATTCAGACATTGCACTAGGTCACGTTTTTTAAATGATTCTTCAATTTTTACCTTAGTATGAAGTATGTGGCTTACATGAAATATGTCTTTGTTCAATTCTGAAGGTTCAAGATCAACAAAGAATATTGGTAGATTTATTTTTGAAGTCTTATGTTGGACATTCGTAATTTGGCGAACTTGAAAGCCGATTTCTTCTATGGCTGTTCTGATTTCTGCTATGTTGGTTGTTGGGTGGAGGTTTCTTATAACTATGCGGTAGGCTTTGTCTTCTTGCATTTGATACGTGTGAAATTCGGCATCTGCGTCTTGTAAGAAGTGGATAATTGTTCGGTAGGTTTCTGGATTTTTTGTTTGAACTTTGAGACTGCTAATATTTGACTTAAATATGAAATTATCAGGACCCACAAGATCTATAAGTTCCGAGCGCAGGCTTCCAAAATCTTTAATTCCTTTGACTATTATAGGAGGGGGTAAATGTGCTCTAAAAATATATATATATATATTTTTTTTAATGACTCAACTATGTAAAAAAATTCAAAAATATTAATTATTGTTCTAGAATTGAATGTCTTAAGTTGAAGAATCAGTCTGCATAGTATATTTTTTAGACCCCACCCTTCTTTATTGCTTACTTTATTACGTATGCCTATAATATCTACATACTATGTAATATGTAAGCTATAAGCAAGTCGTATAAGGTATAAGGTATTCAGATATCTAAATTTCGTACTACACGTCTACACACTTATATAAAGATATGTGACGTATCTACAAAGCCAAGGAGGACTTTGCAACCTTTTTTATTTTATTTTTTGGTAAAAAAAATGTTTTTCGGTACTAATATAGTAATATAAGAAGCAACAATATTATTATATTTTACGTTTTGGAATCAATGCCGACCATTTTTCAGGAGTTCAATATAGGCAATTTCCTATGTGTTTGTGCTTATGGGTCGTGTGTAAACGTGTGCGTACTAAGTTAGAGTATGGGCGTCGATTGACCGTGTGCAAAAGGAACAGCTCAGATGAGCAAATTTGTAAAAGCTTTAACCTGAGTTAAGCGAAGCAAACGAAGATACTTGTATGCAAATGTTAATTATTATTGATATGCATCACTTCAAAGCGTATAATATACTTTTTAAATATATCAATAATTGTACAAACATAATATTATTTATAAAATGCGATTTTACAAAACAAAATTGATTATCATTAAGTATAAATTGAGTAACCCACTAATAAACCATGCTTTCCAAAAGTTCCCGATTTCCCAATATGTCAATCTAACCCTGAATATTTTTTTATATTTTCAGCTTTATTCAATGAAACTTCTCTTCAATATCCGGAACTGTCTACCGATATTAATCGTCTGTTGCCCATTTTATTAATGTACAAACATGTGTCAATGCCTAAACATTTTGACGAAATTAGTAATCGGATCATGGAAATGTATTTTCCATCGGGAAAGATAGAGAGCAACTCACATTTGGATACAGTCAAAGTACTATATAATATATAATTTTATAAATAAATCGGTCTTACAAACATTGAAATATATTGTTTATTTTATCAATTATAGATGATCGGAGACGGAACTTTTATCAAGTGTTCTCTGGACATGAGCATTCAATTATCTTCACCTGTCCATTTTTATTTATTTGATTATAAAAATGAGTTTTCATTCAACCAATTGTATGGTGATTGTAAAAAGCCTCTTGGAGTAAGTCACGCTGATGAATTGATTAGCTTGTTTCAATTGAAGGAATTGAATCCCAAAGGATTAAACGACGAAGATACAAAAGTGTCAAAGCTCATGGTTAATATTTGGGTCAAGTTTGCATCATCTAAGTGAGTATGATGATTAAATTAAGAAGTTCAGTTATATTGAAACCCGGTATAAAAATAAATTTAACATAATTTACTATTTAAGTTATTTATAAGTCATCAACAATTTCAAATTTCGAATAAGATAAAATAAGCTGTACTCACTACCTATAGTTGTGTAGGTACTAAAATTAAAAGAAACATACCATAACAAATTATTTGTTTTAGAATACCTACTGTTGATGGAACTGACAATGGACAAGTTTGGCCTGTATTTACTTCTATTGGAGAATCAGCTTTACTGCACATAGATTCAGTCCAACCAAAACTTATGAAAAATCCATTCGAGGAGAAGTATAAATTTTGGAGTGAACTACCTTTATTATCTGGTTTAAATAAATTGAGATCACCAAACAATTTTAATATAAAAAGCGAACTGTAGTGTTGTTATAGACTATAGTGTTTAATTATAGACTTATTTTTTAAATTTTAGATTAACCAAATATTAGGTGATATATTTATATCTAAAATTATATTATATGATACAGCTTAAAATAACCATTTCTATCTATATTTAATACTCGAAACGACAATACTGAATAATGTTACAATTATTTTCCATTATTTTATAGGCATATGGTTTATTTGTATAATGATTTTAGAATGTCTTAGATTTTACAATTATTTATTTTTAGCCTTTTTTAAAAAGGTACTTTTATTTTTTTTGTTTTATAAATTATTAACTTGTTTATGATTATAGTATATTTTTTTAATATTTCACTGTGAAGACTTAAATGTAATCTACTTATTAGTGTTATTAATTAAGCGTAAAGAGAAAGAGAGAGGTTTCGACATTATGTAGGTAATAAGATAATTGACAAGTGTAACCAATATAATATTACCTTGTATAAATGGGATATTGAGATATGAGGTGCCAATAGCTTAGTTTCAAATTGTATTGTATATCATATTATAATTGCTGTAGATGTTTTTTTTAATCATCGCCGACATTGTTGAATTGGTCATGAATAAAAATTTATTGTGTAAGCCGCCATTATTAGTTATAGTTGGTGGCAATACTGATAATGGGCTTAAAAGTGCGTTTTTTATGTCTCTCTAGTAATAATTTGAATTTAAAACCTTAGAATTTTTGAATATATTTTTAAAATGCTGATACATTTGTTTATAACTAATTATTAACCATATAAAAGTTGTAAAATACGTATGGTGGATTTTTTTTTATAAGCTTTTGAAGTTCAAATTTATCAAAATCACCAATAATTTCCAAATAATTGTGAAGTTATAAATGTATTAAATGTTGAATTTTTATAACTAAGGCTTGAAAATTTATTGAAGGTTCTTCATAAATAGTTCATACTGAAACCAAAAAATCTAACCTATCCTGAATGCTGTATGGATGAAAGGTTGATGATTGGGAAGGTGTGGCCGTTGCGCAGAGTAACGTCCCGCGATAAACGAATTATTTTTCGAAAAAAGTGGATTTACCTGGTTGTTGTTATAAGCCCTTCAATTGTTTGGTGTGAACATATAAAAATTATATATTATACAATGCAAAGCTGGAAAGTTATTAATATTTTTTTTTTTAACTCATCAAGTTAAGTTAATACAGAGAAATGAAAGCTAAGTTTAAAATTAAAAGTTGCTGTTCTTTTTTTTAAACTTGTTAGATTTACAAGCAAACTAGAAAGTATAAG
Organism: Macrosiphum euphorbiae; assembly: GCA_949089665.1. Taxonomy (NCBI): domain Eukaryota; kingdom Metazoa; phylum Arthropoda; class Insecta; order Hemiptera; family Aphididae; genus Macrosiphum; species Macrosiphum euphorbiae. The sequence goes on along the minus strand of CARXXK010000001.1, from coordinate 155,416,766 downwards.
TAACCTAACTTAGTTAAAAACCGGTTACTTTTTTTCATATAAAATTAAAAATTTTAATTTTCAACGTTAGCATAGTGATTTAATTGAGTCCGTCTTACAGCTTTCAATAAATGTATGTATTATAATTAATTGCAGTACACCCTTAATTTATATACTTTAATCAATAACGAGATCCAACAAATTAATTATCTTTATGCATTTTTTTACCTCATGTCATTATATGGTCCACAAGTATATTCTGAATTACGATAAACGCAAAACTTGGATAACGTTTTAATTATAAATAGCGATAAACGAATAAACTGTGTAACGTTTTCATTGTAAATAATATAAAACGGAATTTTTTTTCAAATGCATGCCCCTGACAGTAACAGTTGATAATCTCGTAACTTTGATTAAATGGATGACGTTACAGTGATATTTGTTGTCTCCGTCTTACAAGTGCGTAACATAGCCAATTTTACGGTCAGCGAAACACGTTTATCTCCCGTTAGTTAAAAAATTAGAGTGAATTGACCTCTTATAAAATTTAAAGATAAGATTATTATCTAGACAATGGCATAGGCTTTTTATTATATTTTAATTTTAAAGCGAGTTATGAGTATTTTAAGATGTACAAACAGTTTACAGTTTTAAAATACACATAACTCGCTTTAAAATTAAATTATAATCAAAAGCCTATGTCATTGTCTAGATAATAGTCTTGCCTTTAAATTGTATAAGAGGTCGATTCGCTCCAATTTTTAAACTAACGGGAGATAAACGTGTTTTGCTGACCGTAAAATTTGTTATGTTACGCACTTGTAAGACAGAGAAAACAAATGTAACTGTAACGGCCCCTTAAGGATAATATTAAGATATGCATACATGGTCATTAGTGCATAATATATGTTTGTTTATATTTTCTATTAATTTCAATACATTATTTAATTAACAATTAAAATGTTTTTAAAATTATTGTATACAAAAAAAAAAATGTAAGTTATTCATAATATATCACATGTCCTATCTTCAAAAACACTTGTAAATTGTAATACCTATTTGTACACGGTATCTGCTAATATTTCATATTGCTTTATGAGATTTATGGTACCAAATATTCCGCGTAAGACTTTATCTCCGATGTAGAGAATAACGACGTAGAAGAGCTATTATATTTACCAACTTTTTTTTTTCTGAAACGCAAAAAATACAAATGCACATTTAGTACATATTTTAGTAATTTTAAGCGCATATTTACACGCATATGTTGATAGTTATTAATGTATGTACTAATCAGTAATCACATTCAGATAAGTACGCACCAAATTTCGATTATACGCTAGGTATAAGAACGTACTTATATGAAATATTGTCCTATGCACAACTCTAGCCTACCTGTACAATAATAGTAGTGTGGCGCTAATTTAAATTGGTGTCTAGTTAGCTGAAATTGGTTCTGGGATAAATTGTAAGTAGTACAAAACAAATCTAAATAAAATTATGTAGGCTTATATATTAGTTGTACTAATACCTATAGTAGGTACTATAATATTTGTAGTATAAGATAGTGAATTCAGTTTCCAATTGTTAATGAAAAAAAAGACTACCAATATTAAATTCATTATGAATGATTATTCCGAGATACCCTTAGGATAGCTATAAAAATATAAAAAGCTAATATCAAAGTTTTTTCTGTTTCATGATCACCATCGAAAGTGTTAGGGTGGTTAAAAACCACAATTATCAATTGGTTATAACATATAAGTAATTTATAACATATTACCTGAACATTTTACGTATAATTAAGGAATTTATTATGGATCTTAAGGGGATTCGATACCGTGATTTTCTGTTTTTGTCTAACACACGCGCGACATAGTATTTTAGATGTGTTTTTTGCCAAACATACCAATTGATCTAATGAAGCGATACGAATTCTGAAAACAGATTTGAATTTGTCGTCAAGTCTACTTGAAATCGACTTTCCCACATTTTTGATATTATCCCCTAAATTTTTTTAAATGTCATATTCAAAAAGAGTATTTAAAAATTCTGTTATTTCAATTTTTGGAGAAGTTTAAATCAAAAAATCAAAAATGTGGGAAAGTCGATTTCAAGTAGACTTGACGACAAATTAAAATCTGTTTTCAGAAATCTTATCGCTTCAATAGATCAATTGGAATGTTTGGCAAAAAACACGTCTAAAATACTATGTCACGCGTATGTTAGACAAAACAGAAAATCACGGTATCGAATCCCCTTAAAAAATATTAGATTACAACTATAGGTATAGGTACCAGAAAATTAATTAATCCAAATATCACAAAAAAAAAAAATATTTCTAAAACTCATAAACACGTAGAACCTAACCTAACCTAACCTAACCTAACCTGAGCAACTTTTGTGCTCATTAAATTTCCTTTTCAATAATCCGGAAAATCACACAATTTGGTACCAATATATTATATTTAGACAATAGAAAATAAATTACGTAAATTAATATAATTATAGGATAAAACAAAAATTAATAATATTGAAAGATTAACTGATGTCTGATGATATCATTACAGGTTCATAAAAAAAAAAACCCAGCCAACTGGTATAACAGATTCGTCAACACAGCAAAACCAATCGTAACCAAGTAAAACTAGATCGATGTCACATAAAAAATAATAACAATATACAAACATAATATGTTATACAATGATATACTACATTAGTACCTATCTAACCTATTTCATAATTATACGAACATGTATATAGTTATTTTAGTTTTAACCGACACTTAAGAGTTAACTGTAAGGCCCTTTTAGTGATTTATCTATATTCAATATAACGATAATATTATAGTCAAACTCTAAATATGTTTTAAAATCGTTAATTAATAATAACTATAGTCTATAACAATAACTATTAAGTACTCGAAGAAAAACATTTAAACATAATTAAAAGTATAGGTTTTTTTTTTTAATAATTTAAAGGTGATTTAGTTAAAATTAGGTATATAGAATAAGTACATAGGTAGGGGGTTAGGCACAGTATGATTATTTTTAAATTTAATAATATGGTATTGCTATAGCCATTTTAAGATTTGTTAACTCTGATTGTTGCGCCACTATGGTTGACTATCGCCTGGCATACTCAAGCCGCGGTGGCGTGCTCAACTTTTTTGAAAGAGTGATATGAATTGTTGAATATTCTCAGACCACATTATTTAATAGTGTGGTAAATAAGCATACATTGCTTTATCGTATAATATTTTATATGAAAAAAATAAGGCCAATTGGAGAAGATGTGACGTGGCCTCGTGGGTGACGTTATTACTTTGCCTGAAGGCTGTAGTAATTCTGTAGCATGTATTGGAAATTGGAATAGGAGGTAGTACCTATATTGTAGCTTCATCCACCAGATTAAAAAACGCTGCTAACCTAACCCACCAGTCACCACCCACACTTATTTATAACTACAGAATATCATGTATGGTCACACGTAAATTGTTTATAGGTGTACCTACCTACTTACGGAATAGTCTACGGTAGACATGCAACAGAATATAGGTCCAACGGTCAATGACTATTCACTGATGTCCCTGTGGGAAATTTGTAGGTCGATTGGTATTATAAATATGGTAAGTAGCATAACTATAGTTCATAATTTTATATTATTATAAGAGAATGTTAGGGCAGTATTTGTTCCCCAACACAGTCGTCACAGTCGAAGAATCAAATTTGCGATTAGTAGAACCAATTAAGTACTTATGTATATTTTTAACTTTAATAATTAATATTTACATTTAAGAAAATTGTCCGTTCATTAATCATTTGTTCATTGGAAATTTTTACCGTATTTTAATTTTCTCTAAATATGGACATTTTTAAATTGTAATATTTTGTATACTCATAACATGTATAAAAATCGGTACACGTGTCGTATGCTATTTACAGCCGATGTATTGGTGTTCTATAATGATCTACATTAATAAAAATATTTTCCCATTCTATTTTTAATACATTAACAACTGGTTACAATTGTATTCGTACCTATAGGCTTCGTCGTCTAATATAATATTGTGTTCGGTGCTTGATAAAAGTGTGAGCATTTGCATTTTAGTGTTTTTGAGTTTTATAAAGATGAGTAATAATTTGGGTGATTTATACAGAAACATTATTTTTATCGATGAATCTAATGTTACATTTTTAAGAGAACGTGGGTTATCAGTTATTACCAAATCCTTATATGTATATTCCGATAGTTGCGCCATTGCCTAATGAGCAGACAATGTCTGCCAGACATCATCTTAAGAGGAAGTCTGCGCCCTAATTGCAGTTTCCTCTCTCTGGCCCACGCGCAACAGACAAAACACATTTGCACAGAGTAATTTTTTTTAATGTTTTTAAGTAATATTAGAGTAAAATCACCCATTATAAAAACGATAGATGATAATATTTTTGAGGGTATGGGTGTATGACATAATATCGATTTGTCTAAATAGTAAATATTGTCTCAAAACAATTTAAACATCATTTAAATTTACAACATTTTTATTGTTTATTTTGAAAGTCGAGTACAAATCAAATAACAATAAAATATAAAATCGATGTATTACCCTTAAAAATATTATCCTCTATAATTGTTTTAATGGTTGATTTTACTCTAAGATCACTCAAAAATCAAAAAAAAACGATTTTAGGGTGACAGCGTTTTATTATGTCGTTGCATGGCTCCGCGAGAGAGAAAAACAATATTGACCTGACATCCTCTTAACTGTTGTAAAGACATTATAATCATTTGTCACGTTCGTGAACGATTAACTGTTTTTAACTAAACATTTTGTATAATGTACCTGGTATGAATATGTAATTATTATTTACATATTCATTTAAATTGTTTTAGGTTTTTCATTTTCACATTTGATACTTTTCAATATTTTTATATGCTTATGTAGTATGGACTATGGACCTAAATATTTTCACCATTATTTTAATAATGTGTACGAATAATTTTTCAGGTATATTTTGAATCTTCAATATGTTTATTAATAATGAAAGCGTTGGTAATTGCAAATGATTGTCGTGTTTTCAAACAAAATAGTATGTATAATAAATATAATATGTTACTTATATGAAATTGTTTAAAAATAAAAATCCTTTTTTACCCATTCATGATTTGCAAGCTCTAAGTGTCTTCGTCTTTAGTAATTATTTAAAAATTAAAAAATGTTAACATAATTATAATAATATATATATAACCATATTACAGACGTGCACACGGGGGATTTTCTGGTTTTAAACTAGATTCATTTTCTTACCAGAATTGATACTAATGTAGAAAATCCAAGCATTTTAACAGCCCCAAAAGGACAGAAACAAAAAAACAAACACACACCCACACATCATTGTAAATACTAAATTGATAAATTCATTACTCCGCTCAGAATCTAAAAATAAAAAATAAAAAATTTTCTTTAGAGATTGTAAATCATAAATAAATTTAAATATGTAAAGTGTCTTTTTTGTAATGTATGTCACTGTGATTTCTGTAAGATAAAAGATTTTCTACATAGTTATTAGTATGCAAATAAATTTATGTAACTCAAGATCACTAATTATTTTCAATCATTAATTTTTTATACAATATGATATACTCGACATTTTTAAAATATAACATTTGAATGGTCTTTAAGATTTTATAAAATACAATATATTGTTTACATTTTTTATAATTTGAATGTATTATAAATTAATTAGACATGTATCTTTTGTTATGTTCTTATAGGTGCATTACGAAATATTTGTGCAAATTATAATACGTTATCAGTCGTGGTAAAAGGGATTTATTGGGTATTTAATATCCTATTCTACGCTATGTTTCGCCAATTGGTTTTTGTTAATGATGGCTTAAGATCTACATCCATAGTAATTATAATAACATTTTTAAATATTAAACAAAATACTTATTGGTAAAAAAAAATTGTCTGGGTGATCAGGAATTCATAAAAAAAAAGGTGGGCAAGTGGGTGTCGCTATGCTGTACAGTAGGCTACTGTATAATGGATGATTTTTAATTTGAATTCAATGATATAATATCATTGTATAAGAAACACGACTCTGAGCAGAGATGGTATGTCAGTCTAGGTATAAGACATATTGACATATTATATACATATCTATGGTACTAAACCAACATTTGACCTATAATAGGTACCTATAATAAATTCCAAATTAATCATATCACAATATCCATTAGGTACTTATAACGCGTTATACATCAAGAACAAACCGTGATACTATCATAGATATATAATAGTACACTTTAGAAGTTTCAAGTACTCACGAATAACATTATTCAATCACAAAAAAATAACTAAAATAGTCATTCTAGGTTTTTTAATATGTAATTTCGTCCAAATTTGAATTTAAAATGTCTGTAAAAAATAACTGTGTTCATATATTTTTTAGATTTTTTGGTTATAGTATGAACTATATATGAGAACCTTTGTTTTAAATTTGCAATCCTTAGCTATAAAAACTGAACATTTTATAATTTATTAATTACAATGATTGATAATTTTCGAGTTTTTGATAAATGTTGTCAAAATTCGATCTTTAAATGCTTATAAAAAAAAACTGTGCATAATATGTATTTTTAATATTTTTCAACTGATATTGTAACAATATATCAGGAGCCTTGTATTAAATTTTTACACTTTTTGGCCCAATAGATAAAACTTTATTGATATTTATGGGAAAAAAAACTAAAAAAATTGAAAACTGAAAATGTCCGTAAACAGCTCAAAAAAATTCAAAATATTTTCAAAATTATACAGTGTATAGAAAATGCTAATGTGAATATTCAGTGAAATTTTCATGTATCTACAGTTATTCGTTTTTGAATTACTACAAAATAAGGAAATTGCTACATGAGAAATCGAGTGAATATCCAATGTTGTAAAAATTTGAATTTCTAACGCTCATAAAAATTTAATTTGACTTTCTTATAGACATTTTTGTTTTGATAAAGGTAGATAATCTTATAAGGAATCTTGTATTACATTTTCAAATCTTAGATTTAAAAAGAAAAATTTTTACGAATTCTTAACTCAAAATAATTTGCTAATTTTCGTGATTTTTCCATATTTTGTCAATTTTTGAACTTTAAATGCTTATAAAATAAAATTCTGATTAAAGATTTTTAATATTTTTCATCTGCCTTTGAAACAATATACTATGAGCCTTCTATTAAATTTTCAAGCTTTCGCAACCAACAAATAAAATTTTATTGATATTTTTAGAAAAAAAACTAAAAACAAATGGAAAATGAAAATGTCCCTAAACAGTTCAAAGTAAATCAAAATATTTTGAAAATGTTATCGTGTATAGAAAATGCAAATATAAACAACCAGTGAAAATGTCATCTATATACGTTTCCCGTTTTTCCTTAATTGTTATGTTGTTTTTCCCGGCGCTTGTGAAAACTTCTAGGAAATTTTTACTTTTGACCCCCAAAGTACCAACTAGATTCACTTTCCTATCAGAAAAGCTACTGTTGAAGAAAATTCAAGCACTTTTACTGTCCTAAAACGTGATGACAGACAAAAAAAAAATAAAAAAAAAAATAATTAAAAAAAAAACACACACATCATTGTAAAATCAATACATTCATCGTTTCACTCAGAATCTAATACGTACATAAAGTAGGTAGGTACCTACTAATGAATATTTTGTATTATCTCCCTTTTAATTGATAACTAAACTCCCCTGAACACATACTTCAACATATTTCGTTCCATTTTATCATTGAATTTTTTTACATGTATATGTCTTTTAATCATTATATATACTATACGATATGTCGATATGTCGGTAGTGAATTATAACTTATAAGTTAGTAACAATCATAAAACTATATTAACTAAATTAGTTAAAAGGTCTATGGGTAACTATGTATAAGTAATATATGATAATAATTAATAATTAAAGGTAAGTACTTCATATATATTTTATATGTGATATTTTCGAGACCTAAGATGTAAACATTTTGACTGTTTGGACGTGGGGACAATCGGACGTAAAAAAAAAATAACGAAAATTCATTAATTAATAAAAATATTAGTAATAAAAATTAAAAAAGCAGTGCTAGGAAGCTATTTTTTTTTTCAAAATTTTTTCAAATTTTAATCCTGTATACACAATTTTTACCAGGAGTGCTTCGATTTCAACTTAGAGTATCATAACTTTAGCAAATTGGATCAAGATGGTACTTTAGAGAGGTCATTTTTTCTTAATAATTATTTAATGCCACGGGAAAAACCACTGACAATTTACGAAAAACTGCTAAAAACGTAATTTTATTTTCTAACGCTTTGTTTATCACCATACTAACGAATTAAAAATAATAATATTATCTATTACAGCCTGAAGTTGAATTAATATAACAATATACAATATCCAGACTGACAACCCGTCTCCTCTCAGAATCGTTTTTCCAATACAATGATATTATATCATTGAATTCAAGTGTAATACAATCCATTATACATTGACCCACTTGTAACCTACTGTACACTGTACGGCAGAGCGACATCCACTATTACCCTCTTTTTATTGATTCTTTTATTATATTTTTCGTTGTTTCGATAATTTTGGTAAAAATTAGTTCAATAGAATTGTATATCAGAGTATAACCAATAGAAAAAAACATACTAATAGTTATATTAATGAATTACAAAATGACAATGAAATAAAGGTTGAGATTTGTAATGTGTTTACGACTTTACGTACCGATTCGTTTTTTGTATGCATTCGCAGTGATTTACAATTCAGTAGGTACGCATTTAACATTTAACACATCCATTACACTGATCTATAGGTAGGTATACTCAACGACAAGGGACACTCAAATTCTTTCATACATCAAAGTGAAATCTTTATTTAATGATTTCTGTTGTTTATTAAACTAAGAATTATTATATTTATACTTATATAACTATATATTTCACGTTATCAGACAAATTATTAGATTCTGTTTATGTATTTTTAGAATAAAAGATTGTAATAATATACAATATTAACAAATATTGTTTTTAGCCCACTGATGGGAAAGAGGTGAAGACTTGGCTACTTTATCATCAAGGTTGCTTAAGAATTTTCATTTCATTCTTCATTGGACTATTAGTTACGGATCCTTCTGCAAATATTTATAATCTTTTTTACTGTGCAATTACAAGTATTGGTAAGTATATTATTTAATAACAAATGCAATTAAAACAAATTCATACGAAATGTTAATATTAAATGTTTTATAGGTATAATAACAGAGTTAATGTTTGTCAAAAAGTTCAATAAAGAGTTTAAGATATTATCAGAACACCGTCATAGATATTTCCAGATTTCAAACATCTAACTATTAGCATATCGGCCACTATAATTGACGCTTCATGAAATATGTTAACGAGCTTCTTAAATTTTTAGTTTAAAGTTTCAAAATTCTTAATGATACAAATTATATACTATATTGTTATATTATATGAAATTTGGGACGTCTCTCAATGTTACGTCCTAAAATCACCATATATACATAATATTATTATACATAACATTATGCACATTTTGAGCGGGGCTTGGGTGTGCTTAGCACCCCGAATTTGAATTTAACACCCCCAAATTTCTTCATGTTAATTTACATTTTAAGCATCATTTTCATAACCATAAAATAATACATATAAAAAAATAGAAGGGCCTTACCCCCAGATTTCTCATTGAAATTTTGCCTCTGATCATATAGATAATTCTTTTTAAATACTAATAACTTTATTGATCATCAATTTTAGGTACCTATTTAAATATTGTGTTGCTATGTATATTAAAATAATATAAGTATAAATATAAAATTATATGGATGAAGGACACCCTATTAATATTATATTATTTATATTACAACTGTAAATAATTATTATATGGTAGGTACCTAAACTAAAATAAATTATAATTTATGAAAAAATCTTACAATTTTCACTTTCTTATTTATTGTTAGGATTAGGTTCCGTTAGTTTTTTTGTGACTATAACAATAGATAATGTGACTTATTGACACGCCGGGTAGAAGTTAAAATCTCGATGGCCCTGTGTATACCTATATATAAATACTTATGATTTATGAAAAACCTGAAACTACATATTACATTTTTTAGCTATAATTAATTAAAATTCTAACTTCAAAAGCTCATAAAAATTTTTTGTGGATTTCATCTCAACTTTTCTGATTCCGGTTATAAAACTTATAAGGAACCTTAAACCTTACAATTATATTAGGTACATTTTTAAGCTTTTTATATCAGCATAAATTGAAAAAAAAATCAAACATTTCAAACGTCATAATGTTTATAGCTCAAACATTTTGAAAATTATACCATGTTTATTCAATATTATCAGTACTAGGTTAATTAAAGACCATAAATATTTTTAAATACTAATTTACTTTTATCAAATACTTAACTATTATATTATGAAGCTTTAAAATTTTAGAGAGTGTGGTTAGAACGTGATTATCATTTAAATGTTTGGTAATCTATATTTATATAATCTATAAACCATTGTAGGTACTTGATAGACTTTTTTTGAAGTAAAAATCAATTTATTACAAATAAAATATGCAGCTATTTTTTTATTAGGAAACAAAACGTTGACGACTTGCGTCTGTCAATATTTTTTATGATTTTTAAAAATAATTTTTTTTTCTATACTTATGTTTAATGTATGCATATATTATCTATGAGCTCAATTCACTCCTCCCTGTTATCAATGCCAGGTGATCATATATAACCAGATAACCTTATAACTGAATTCTGAGAGTATAATAATACTCACAAAGTCACAAATATATCAACAATGGTCTATCATACTATGCGCCTGTATCGTAGTCATACGGAGTCCGGTAATTGTAGTGTGTATTGACTATTGAGGTCTAAGGTGCACAGTGAACTAACTTATTAATACATTGTGTGTGTTGGCCATAGGCCTTACAATTATGTCTGTGTTTTACAGAGCATATTTTAAAATACAAAGTACGTGGAACTAGTGCCCCCCCCCCCCAGTGATTTTTGAATGCTACCCATTGGTGGTGGATAGTGCCACTGACCAACACATTCTCATAACGACAGATACATATGTAAATTATTATGTATATAATATTATATAAAAAACATAAAACTATTTTGAGCTTTCGACTCTTATGTATAGTTTCTCCCATATTATATAATTAACAATAATATTTTATTGAATGTAGAACATGTGACATTCGCACAATTATAGCTTTGCCGGAATTGCTTATAAGTTATAATGCTTATATATATATTGATATAAAATACGAATAGATATAGATGTGATACGAAAATAATACACGTAATTTTAATTTTTAACAATGTTATCAATTTCTTCGGAAGTTGTCAATCGTCTTCGTATTCATAAATTGAAAGCTGGGTGAGAATAACGTGCCATGTTAGTATGTTACTACATTTCTGATTTTCTACTTATTTGCGTCCTGTGCTCCTGATTAATAAGAAACTCGACCATACACCGTACAGGTAAATTTTATATTACGTTTATACAATTATTTAGGAGTTTCATATTTCATAGCACGGAAATACTTATACTAGTTTTAATATGATACCTACTCGGATGTACGGATGTAGGTACTTACACCAGTGGCGTAGCGTGTGTGTATGATGTGTAGTGTGTATGTACAACAACTATTTCAGTAGGTATCTAATAATAGTATAATATTTACTATATAATATAATATATAACAATATTTTTTAATGAGGTATACATTATTTTATTCCAGGTAAAAATGGGAAAAATTATTATTTTTTTATTACTTTTCGGGTTTGTATTTGGCGCGGATGAAGTGTTACAATTAGACCAAGGAAAATTAACTGGCAGTAGTTTGAGGTCAAGAAATGGACGAGAATTCAAAGCGTTTCAGGGAATACCCTATGCCAAATCACCTACCGGGGATCTTAGGTTTAAGGTAAAACATACTTTCAGATGTAATAACTAAATATCCTTTAAAAATTGTATTTAGTAGAGTAGATACAGAGTTATAAATTACAATGTGTAGTAATACATTTTAATATTTTATTACATTTTTAGTAATACATTCAATCTACATTTCTTAATGTTTGTTTAAAACTTGAGTCTTGGACACACAATTGCCTATGCTAAACTCCTTAAAACAGCCCGTATTAAAATTTCATTAAATGCAATTCTGATTATTGTTATTAGGATCCAGTACCAGCAGATCCGTGGATAGGTATTTTAAATGCTACTACCGAGCCACAAGTGTGTATTCAGAAGAACTTGTTTTATTATCGACAAGCGGATATCCTTGTCGGTGCAGAGGACTGTCTATATCTCAATGTGAACACTCCAAAAGTAATCAAATAGTATAAAATACATTACAGTTTTAATCTCAAAAAATTAAAAAATAAGTTTGTACCTACTACCTAATCAATTAGTTGAAAACATATTAATTTTGTTATTTAAAATTAAAAATCTTGTTCAATATTATATTATGATATTTTTAGATACCAAAAAAAGGTGATCGAGAACTGCTTCCAGTAATGTTTTGGATTGCCGGTGGAGGTTATTTTGCCGGTTCCGGAGGAAGTTTATATGGTCCTCAATATTTGTTAGACAAGGATATAGTTCTAGTTACCCTAAATTACAGACTTGGAATTCTAGGTATATTATTTATTTAAGTAAACAATGTAATATTATACATTTAATAACTTAATTTTATACATAATACAAACGATATTTTTAGGTTTTTTAAGTACTGAAAACGATGACTTGCCGGGTAATTGTGGTATGAAAGACCAAATTTTAGCACTAAAATGGTTACAAAAAAATATTGATAAATTTGGTGGAGACCCAAAAAAGGTTACATTATTTGGAGAAAGTGCAGGAAGTTCTTCCGTTGGTTTACATTTGTTATCACCAATGAGCAAAGGTATATTATACAAGTGTATTAAGAGATCAAATACAATTTCTTCTAAATTATAAATGCCTTGGATTATAATAGGTTTGTTCCACAAAGCAATCATGGAAAGTGCAACGCCATTAAACCTTTGGGGTGTATCTCCACCAGGATGGGCAAAAAGATGGGCTTTAGCTGTATCAACTATTGCTGGATGCCCTCTAGACCCAAAACAAATGATTAAATGTTTAAAAGAAGTACCTGCGAACGTTTTAGTGAACTTATATAACAATTTTTTTGTAAGTACATCAAATTCGAACATTAAAGAAGTTATTAAATTAAAAATGCATACCTATCTACTAATCTGTGCAAAGACATTTTCTTAATAATGAAATACTAGATTCAAAACTGGGTCCATCACTGCAGATTGTACTTAATCTTTTTTCAATACTTATATTTATTTAACTAATTAAATATTTAAACAATGACTGAAAATCTCCTGGGTTATCCGCCTTGGAGCTAATGCGGTTACTTCTGCATAGATACCTCACATTAGCTCTAAATACCAGTTGAGGGACGTTTAGGTTCACTGTCAAACTATTAAAAATTACATGTTTTTATTTATTCTATTTTTACAGGAGTGGAGAAATTATCCAATAATTAATTTCATGCCTGTTGCTGAAAATTGTAATAAACAAAAAGAATCGTTTTTATGTAAATATCCTTTACTGGACTTTGAACAAATATCGAATGTTCCAGTTTTAATGGGAATGAACTCTGGAGAGGGTGGTATTTTTGCCTCTAGTAAGTGTCTAGTAACTGTCTACATTTATATTCTACCTGCAAACTGTTGGTAGCCGCCGGTCGGTAGGTAAGAACAGTGTTGCGCAGAAAAAGGGTTTTCTTCAAGCCTAACCCGTCATTTAAGTAGGTGGGTGCCGGGTGGATAGGAATAATATAAACTAAAAACTAATTAAATTATGGTATTTTATCAGTTATTAGTTGTCTTAAAATTGTTTGAATATCTCGAGGGTCTTTGTGAATTATTTGTGGTGGGCAAAGAATACCGAATATTATGTTTTGCATCATGGGTTTTTAAAATTCATCATTTATCACTGATAGGAATCGGCTGAAAGTTATTTCTTATTTTATTATTAATAATTTATAATGTTGTACTATATGTTAACGTTATGTTTGAAAATTGAAACTTGATAAATAATTATAATTTATATTTTATTTACAGATGTATTAATGTTATAAATTTTTGTTTGTTTTTTTAATAGGAATGTATAACGCAACTGATCTTGTGTATACTGAATTGAAAGATGATTTTGATCATTACGTATCGTCATTTTTAGGGTATAGATATACTACAAAATATTCAGATATTCCAATAATTGGAGACAAGATATTTGAACGATATTTCCCCGACGGTACTTTGAATGATCCATTGAATGCTGTCAAAGTATGTTTTAGTCTTATGTCAAATAACATAATGTTTTCAAAAATTATTTTATGAATAATGATAAATTTAATGTATTAGTTCAATTTTAACCTTTTCTGTATAAATTAGTCATACAGTTTGAAATTGAATATAATATGTAGGTATATAATATACTAGCTGATCCCGTGCACTTCGTCGCCCGTTAAATGGATCAACTCAATACTACCTACTCAAACTTTGTTCAATTCATTAACGTGTATGGTGTTCAAAATTTATCTTATCTTTCCCGTTGCCCTGAATAAAAATTCTGAATCGCAGCAGTACATTATCAGGTAGGCAATCTACCTGCGGTAGATCGCGGACCCCGTGCTGTTTGTACGGAAGTGTATGATTTAACTCTAAAGTATCAAAGTTATACCAAGTTTATTTTGATGTAATACTGTGGATTAATATAATAAATTTGGTTGCTCGTAAAAAATCGCAACTCTTAAAAAAATTATGATTGTTGAACTCCTTTTGGGTGTAATTTTCTGCGGTAAGTGCAACTCTGCCACCCTGGTAAGCATTGTTCAATAATTCGATTTGATGCAAGCTTGTACCTGATCTGCCCGAATAACCAATGGCAACCAATAAATAAATGCTAATTTCTAATGTAGACTGTAACCAATGGCAACTATAAATAAATAAAAATAAAATTTCCAATTTCTATCGTGAATCTCAATGTCCCTGTTTCAGCACCTATTTAAAATGCGAATTTTGGCAAATCCTTTCTTAGCGCACGTCTATATTATAATAGCTATCTGTATGCCAAATTTCAGCCAGATCCGTCCAATGGTTTGAGCTGTGCGTTGATAGCAGTCAATCAGCTTACTGTTTTTTATATACAGATATGGTTGCCATGGTAATATGGACACACACACACACACACACACACACACACTGACATACATTCATTTTTATATATATAGATTGATATGAAATCTTGGTAACCTTAGTAACCATGGCAACCTTGGTAACCATGGTAACATGGACACACAGACACACAGACACACTGGCACACTGACATACATTCATTTTTATATATATAGATTACATTGTAATGGCTTCTGGCGATGATCTCAATTGTATTAAAAAAAAAGAAATACTATTTTATAGTGATATTTTTAAAATAACAGCTATGATTTAAATAATTTTGTTAAAAGAAAAATATTACAATGGTAATTATTTGAATATTTAATTTGTAATGTTTATAGATGATTTCTGGTGGTTTATTTTTACACGGTATCTTTAAAATGGCAATCGAGTTATCACGGCCGGTGTATTATTACGTTTACGATCATTTGAACTATGTATCGTTTAATTCGATATATGGACCATATCCATTTCCAAAAAAATTAGGGGTAACGCACGCTGACGAAGTAATCAGTTTATTTTATACGACTGAACGTGGCGACCTACAGGGAGAGGACCTCAGTGTATCAAATCTTATGGTGGACATATGGACAAATTTCGCACGCACCGAGTACGTTGTCATGATTGTTTGGTTATAAGTGTAGGTACAAAATTAAATTCATTTAATACAACTTTAACGTTTTGATTTAGCGACATGACCATTGACGGTAAAGTAAATGGAGAAAAATGGCCTACATTTGATACCGAAAAATATGAATTTGTTTTGATCAATACAAGTATTCCTTTGATTAAGGAGAAACCATACGTTGACGAGTATGAGTTTTGGAATAGTCTGCCACTTTTATCTGGATTGAACGAAAACCGAGGATCAGTTAAAATTGAACTTTGATTATGTATTTATTTTCAAATGTATAATTTAAACATATAATTAGTTAGTTTGGGTACCTAGGTGGCTAGGTACAGTGGCGTAGCCAGGATTTTTTTAGGGGGGGGGGGTTTTGTAATAAAATGTTACTTGTGGAGGATTTCACACTTCCTGAAATGTACTCATAAATTGTTTAAATAAATTATAATATACGTTTAACTTTTAAATATTTATTTAAATTAATTTTTTTTCTTTTTTTACAAATAGTATTAAATAACATATTATGTTTTATAACAGTCTAATGCGGCGACTCTTTCTGGCCATATTTTCAATAACTTCTTCAACTGTTACTTTTACATCAGGGAGAATATTTATTAATGCTAACCCGTTCAGTCTATTTTCAGTTATTGTGTTCCTGAGATATGTTTTCAACCGTCTAAGTGTTGAAAATGATCTTTCACTAGTAGCAGTGGTAACTGGTAAAGAAGCTAAAATATTTAAGAATGTGTATATTGAAGGGTATATGTTTTCGTTACATTCGGCTAAAGCAGATACAACATTTGTTATGGGTTTTGATTTTATTTGCTGTTTCCATAATGAAAATTCCCCCAAAGCTGAATGGACATCAGCTTCAATATCAACTTCATAGGTTTTCAAAAGTACCTTAAAACATTCATCACTATTTTCTTTATTTTTCACCAAACAAAGAAAATTACTCAAAATTGATTTGTGTGCTAAAAATCTGTCATTCAATTGTTGATTAAAACTATCCAAAAAAGGAATATATAAAGAGACTCTATAATATGACTCAGCCGAATCTGTGATCACATTAGTTCTATGCTCTTGTTTGTTTGCTAACCTAGGGACTTTTATATTGATATCAAACTTTTCAGATTTTTTTAATACATCATTATATATATTTTTAAATTGTTTTTCTGGAAAAAGGATAAAATGTATTTTTTCTTTTTTTTGAAGAATCCATAACAACAATTAGCAAAATATTAAAAATTATTAAAAATTATTATAAAAACTAGAGAAACATCCACACATGTGTCCATGTATTTTATAATGATAATATTGTTCTGTGATAATATTCATATTGATAACAACTAGACCGCAGAACTGTAGATAAATCTATAATAATTAATAAATTATTCTATAAATTAATAATAAAATAATTGAATGATAATAATTATTATCATCAGTTTAGTCGATAACGTAAATTACACAATATGATGGTGTAGTGTAAATATTACCTGCACGAATGCAATTATAATACGACACTGTGTGCACTATTTAAGATAAAGTTTATCTTAAACCGTGGTAGTGTGTGAATACGGCATAACAGAACACATTTTACCACGTCCAAATGATTGTATTCCTATATTATAAACATTATATTTTTGATATAAATACGGCTGAGGGGGATGGTTTTAACACCCCCCCCCCCCCCTGGCTACGCCACTGGCTAGGTATTAAGTTATTTGTTACTCGTGTATAAATAATGTATTAATCTATTATCTTATAAACTTATTTATTTATTTCTTCATTATATATATTCAACGGACGATAAGTCCTTTAACAGAAAAGATAAAAATATACAATAATACAACAGACTAAAGAGAAATTTCATAAAAATATAAAACAGAATAGAACAAAGTAAAAATAATTAGGATAGTTTTCCAAAACATTAATAATAATTAAAACAACAATAAAAGTAATAGGTAGGTAAATGAACACTAAGTAAAAATATTAAAACAGTCTAAAAATCGATCCAAGATTAGAGATGATTCATCTATTTAAATTATTATTATTAAGTATAATTAACGTATTAGCTTTGAAGGTATAACGAGACATATTAAAAAAATCAAGTGTGGCAGAGATAATATTGGCTAAAAAAAGGGCTCTAGGGAGGAATGAGTGATATTATGAGTGTTATTGTGATAGTTTGTATAGTTTGTGTATGTCAAATAAAAATATTTAAAAAAAATCTATGAATAGGTAACTTATTTATTGAATTAAAGTTTTTTATGGCACAATGCGGGGCTAGTCGGAAAAAAACGTTTCTGACGAAATACTATTTTTTATAATATATTTATCAGTTATTTTAGCCAAAACATCCAATTTTCATTCCATCATACTGATCGATCTAGTTACGCGATAATACTTTTTAAAACAGATTTGAATTAGTTATTATGTCTACTTGAGATTGGTCAGTCCACTTTTCCCAATTTCCCCCCCCCCCCCCCAACCACTAAAAATTTAGCTTGAATATTTTGAAATTTCGAAATTTTCAAACTTTGATTATTTTGGATTTATTAGGAATTTAAAGCAGAAATCTTAAAATGTGGACTGACCGATCTAGAACGACTAGAACTCAAGTAATATTTTATTTCCAATGTTTTTGTGCATCGACTGTCTTTTTATTATAATTTGATGTTACGAGTTCTTTGTGTTACCAGTATAATATTTTTTATAATGCTAAGTAAATTATAAATCAAATGTTTGTTAATTATATAATATATAATCTTGTATAAACTATAAATAAAAACCTATAGTACAGCAGACTAGCAGAGCAACCTTTTTTAAGATGGATTTGATTAAGGTGTATTGAAGTTTTAAACACTGTTATTAGGTTAGTTAAAAGTATTTAATTTATGTTGAAGTTGTA
Organism: Macrosiphum euphorbiae; assembly: GCA_949089665.1. NCBI lineage: Eukaryota > Metazoa > Arthropoda > Insecta > Hemiptera > Aphididae > Macrosiphum > Macrosiphum euphorbiae. Next base: position 155,397,918 of record CARXXK010000001.1, on the reverse strand, counting down.
ACACATTACTATTTTTATATTAATCTGTAATATTAGATATTAAACATAATATTTCTGTGGGTATTTTCGAGTCCTGAGATAATTCGCTTTAGTTCACAAATTAAAACCATTGAATAGCTGGTATTGAATTTACACATCTTTTAAAAATATTTTTTTTTCTATTTGAAACGATTGCATATACAAGAGTAATATTTATACTGGCCTATTACAAATCAACAGACATAACGTTGCTTTATAGATTTGATTAAAATACATAACCCTGCGATTGTTGATTTTTGATCATTTATAAAACTGCAGTCATTTATTTGGGTACCGCTTCACACCGTACTGCATAGAGACTGTATATATATACCATCATATAGCCACGGCATGCGTCGCCACTCCAGAAATCGGTTTTACGTGCGGCTATAGATGGTTCACATCTAAATTTAAAAAAAATCAGTTTTTATGAATAAAATGTAGTAGGTACTAAAAGTGGTGTGTGTTCGGCTAAAAATATTTGTTATTTGGTAGACACTAGTCATTGTTATGTTTAGTCTGAAGACTTGCTTTATATCTTTTGATCACTGTGCCTTGTGTACCTAGTTATATTCTTAGGAGAATACAAATAGCAAATTCTTGATCACTCACTAGTAAAAAAAATTTAAAAGTTTTAAATAAACATATAGTATTTCAAACAGTACCTTACTACCTTCCTATTATACCGATCTACATTTTATTAAATTTGTATTCAAAACATTATACTTACCAATATCGAAATATCACATAATATCAATATTAGGGTTAATATATTACGAACATATTATATATAATGCTAGAAGTTTCTAATCGTGGTTATCTATATATATAAAAATGGAGACGAAAAATTCGAAATTGCATCAGTTGAGAACGGCTGGGCCGATTTTGCTCAAATTTTTTTTTAAGATGTTCGTAATTGCCAGGTGAAGGTTTTTACGAAAGAAAATTTTTAAAAAGTCAACCGAATAATTAGAAAAACTGCAAAAACTATTTATTGATGTCTGGGATTTGAACTCGATACCGTTGTCTTTATTTACTCTATGGTGTATTATATTATATTGGTTGCTATTGGTTAATCGGGCATGTTTGTTGATTTGTATTATTATTTTTTGTAAATATATCTTATATATAAATGAATGACGGTGTATAGATTAGACCTATGGGAAGAAGATACGCTAATTTAAAAAGGGTTAAATTTGGTTTTTTTTATTCATCGGATTTTAGTACGGTTAGGTTAGGTTAGGATTTATAGGTAGGTGGAATTAAGTAAAAACGTCAAACTTGGTATAACTTTGGTACTTTTTGAGTTAAATCATACACTTACGTACAAACAGCACGGGATCCGCGATCTACCGCAGGTAAATTACCTATCTGATAATGTACTGCTGCAATTCAGAATTTTTATTACGGGCAACAGAAAAGTTAAGATAGTAAATCTAGAACATCATACACCGAATATTAAATAACGCATTGAACAATGTTTGAGTCATATAGAGTTGGTACATTTAACGGGAAACGAAGTGCACGGGATCAGCTAGTAATAAATATATTGTTTTGTTCCACATATTGTTTTTATCAATTTTGACTTATATTTTAGTAATTTTAAGCGCATATTTTGATAGTTATTAGTGTATGTACTAATCAGCAATCACATTTAGATAAGCACTCTCCAAATTTCGATTATACCGTAGATATAAGTATCTACCTATATTATATGAAATATTGTACTGTGCAGAACTCTAACCTACCTGTACAATAATAGTAGTGTGATGCTAATTTAGAGTGGTGTCTGGTGTGTTAGCTGAAATTGGTTCTGGAATAAATTGTAAGTAGCACAAAACAAATGTAAATAAAATTATGTAGGTATACATAAGTATATAAGTACTAGTATATATGTACTACTAAGTACATAAGTACTTAGTAGTACTAATTCCTATAGTACCTACTATGATATTTGTAGGATAAGATGAAGAATTCAGTTTCCAATAACTGTTAGAGAAAAAAGAAGACTATCAATATTAAATTCATTATGAATGATTATTCCGAGATTACCTTAGGATAGCTGTAAAAATATAAAAATATAATATCAAAGTTTTTTTATTTCGTGATCACCATTGAAAGTGTTCGGGTGATGATAACCATAATTATCAATTTATTATAACTTATAAGTAATTTATAACATAATATTACCTTGCATTATACGTATAAATAAGGCATTTATTATGAATTTTAAAAAAATATTAGATTACAACAACTATGTAAGTATAGGTACCAGAAATAATATCATTAATCCAAATATTACAAAAACAAAAAAAAACATTTTCCCAAAACTCATAACTACGTAGAACAACCTGAGCAACTTTCTGCTCATTAAATTTCTTTTTCAATAATCCGGAAAATCACTGATATGACGTGGCCAAGTGGGTGAAGTTAGAATGCCCTTGCCAGGCTGTAGTAACTCTGTAGCGTTTTGACTCTGATTGTTGCTCCACTATGGTTGACTATCGCCTGGCATACTCAAGCCGTGGTGACGTGCTCAACTTTTTTGAAAGAGTGATATGAATTGTTGACTATTCTCAGACCACGTTATTTTACAGTGAGGTAAATAAACATTCATTGCTTTATCATATAATATTTTAAATGACAAAAATAAGACCAATTGGGGGAGATATGACGTGGCCACGTAGGGACGTTATTACGCCCTTGCGAGGGTGTAGTAACTCTGTAGCATGTATTGGAAATTGGAATAGGAGGTAGTACCTATATTGTAGTTTCATCCACCAGATTAAAAAACGCTGCTAACCTAACCCACCACCCACACTTATTTATAACTACAGAATATCATGTCAGGTCACAAGTAAATTTATTATAGGTTCAGCAGCACTCGTGTACCTATACCTAGTTCCGGAATATAGTCTACACTACACTACTACAGTCTACAGTGTCATATATAGGATAGAGATATATATGGGTCAAAAGCGACCGTGCGACGTGCTTGTAAGTTGAATATTTGAATTACTTCTTTAATGAGCTTTTGTGTAACACCATTAATTCATATTGTATTATATTATACAAATTTTTTATGTTTAGTAATAGGCATATATTGTGGCATGGTCTCCATTCAAAACGTAAACAAAATATAATAATATACCTACCAGCTACCTATTAATATACGTATAAATATCTACCTATCACCTAAATACTTCAATATTATACATTTATATCTGAACATAAACACGTAGACGGTAGACATTGCAACAGAATATAGGTCCAACGGTCTATGACTATTCACTGATGTTGCTATGGGAAATTTGTAGGTTGATCAGTATTATAAATATGGTAAGTATCATAACTATAGTTTATAATTTTATATTATTTTAAGAGGATTGCTGAGCAGTATTTGTTCTCATTTCTTTTCCAACACAGTCGCCACAGTCAACAAATCAAATTTGCGTTTAGTAGAACCAATTACTTATGTATTTTTAACTTTAATAATTAATATTAATCAATTTTATATTTAATAAAATTTTCCGTGTTTGTTCATTGGCAAATTTTTACGATATTTTCATTTTCGCTAATTTGGTAGGTATACGGACATTTTTAAATTGTAATATTTTGTATACTCATAACATGTATAAAACTGTAAGTATCGTAAAAAATTCGGTACACGTGTCGTATGCTAACTACAGCGGATGTATTGGTGTTGTATGCTATCTATATTAATAAAAGTTATCTACACATTTTATCATTCTATATTTTAATACATTAACAACTTGTTACGATTGTATTCGTATATGCTTCGTTATAAAAAATAGTGATTTGGGAGATTTATATAATATAATCATTTGTTATGTTATGTGAACGATAAACTGTTTTTGACTAAACATTTTACTTTTTAGTAATTATAATGTACCGGTGTTTTGAATATGTAATTATTATTTACAGATTCATTAAAATTTTTTTTTTTTTCATTAATTAACCAGTGGCAACTTAGGCCATTGGAGGAGTTTTTAACTGTGGGGGAGGGTAATGTAGGTTTTAAACATGTGTGTTTTTAGTTTGGTAGAATTTTCAAGTGGGCACCCGTTGGTAAAACCATGCCCGGCCTCTCTCTCCAGACAGTGACTGCCCGAAGAGAAGTGCCGCTCGTGGCCGAGGTTCGAACCGGTGACAGTGCTCGTCGCAACCGACGCCTTAGTCCGTTCGGCCACTCCGTCCCCCATGTCATTTAAACTGTCTTAGGATTTTAATTTTCACATTTATCGTTTATTTGATTCTTTTCAATATTTCCATATGCTTATGTAAATATTTTCACTATTATAATAATAATATTATGTTAAAATAATTTTACAGATATATGTTGAAACTGTAATGTGTGTATTAATAATGAAAGAGTTGATAATTGGAAATGATTGTAATGTTTTCAAACAAAATAGTATGTATAATAAATATAATATGTTACTTATATGAAATTGTTTATACATAAAAATCCATTTTTACCCATTCTTGATTTGCAAGCTCTAAGTGTCTTCGTATTTAGTAATTATTTAAAAATTTTTTTTTTTTTTTTTTTTTTTTTATTAGATAAAATAGAATATTTACAATCTGTAATTTTATATATACAATGAGTAAATTTGGTAATGAAAGAATACAACAACATGAATGGCTTGAGGAGGGAGGCCCACCAGTGTGGATACCCTCTAGCTTGGGGGAGAGGTTTTATTATTTATTATTATTTTTTTTTTTTTTTTTTTTTTTTTTTTATATTAGTGCTGGTCGGGATTCAGGAGATCGCGACACCAGTGTCTTTTTAATCGACGTGGAGGGTTGTTAGGCATGAATTCACTGGCCAAGTTGGAAATCAGTGGATTTGTGTGGTTAGCTGTTTTGGTGTGTAAATTTTTGTAGTAGTTTTTGGCTGTTTTAGAGACTGTTTCAATTTTAAGATCCTTATGTAGTGAGAGGTTTGAGACGTACCATGGCGCAGATGTTATTAGGCGAAGGGAAATAGACTGGAAGGCTTGTATAGTCCGTATTTGGGAAGGCTTGGCACATCCCCATATTTGGATGCCGTAGGCCCAGATAGGTTTTAACATAGATTTGTATATTAGTAATTTGTTATCAATAGAGAGTTTGGACTTGAGAATAGGCCGTAAAAGATGAAGTCTGGAGTTAAGAGTCTTTCTTTTGATTTTGAGGTGTGGGCCCCAAGTTAGACGCTTGTCTAAAATTAAACCTAAGTATTTGGTTTGAGTTGTGGTTTGGATTGGATTGTTTTGAAAATAGATATTAGGAAGAACAGGTTTTCTCAAAGTAAAAGGAATGTGAAAGGACTTGTCTGAATTGATTTTTATTCTCCATTTGGTGGACCATTTTGAAATATTATCAAGATGAATTTGAAGGTTTTGGTATGCTGTTGTGGAATCGGAATGGGATGAGAGGATTGCCGTGTCGTCGGCGTAAGTGGCTATCAGTGTATTTTCGGAGTTGGGAATGTCAGCTGTGTAAATGTTGTAGAGGTCTGGTGATAAATCACTTCCTTGAGGTACTCCTGCTAAGATTTGGAATTGTGATGAGAGGGAGTCTCCTTGGCGGACGAGAAATGAGCGGTTTTGTAGGTATGATTTAGTCAACAAGTAGAGTGGAGTCGGGAGGAACATTTTTAGCTTAAAGAGTAATCCGGTGTGCCAGACACGGTCGAACGCTTGTGATACGTCTAAGAATACTCCCGGACAGAAGTTTTTGAGCTCAAACGACGAGGCTATTTTGTCGACAATTCGGTGGATCTGGTGGGTTGTGGAGTGGTTTTCTCTGAAACCAAATTGGGTATTTGGAATAATTTTGTGGGACTTGAGAATGGGTCTAATTCGTTTAAGCATCACTTTTTCAAATAATTTCCCTAATACTGGTAACAGGCTAATTGGTCTGTATGAGGAGGGTTCATTTTTTGGTTTGTTGGGTTTATGTATAAGGATAATTACAGATAGTTTCCAGATTAACGGAAAGTAGGACATTCTCAACATAGAATTGTAAATGTATGTGAGAAGAATTATTGATTTTTTAGGAAGATGTTGAAGTATTTTATTTGTTATTTGGTCATGTCCAGGTGATTTTTTGATTTTTAACTTTTGTATTAAGTTTTTTATTTCTCTGGGAGATGTGTGTTTGGTAGGGAGTGACATTGGTAGCGGGCTAGTAAGGAAGTTTGTAATTTGGTTTAAGTGACTTGGTTCGGGAATTATATCGTGATGAGGAGTAAATATTTCGGATAGGTGTTTACCAAAAGTGTTTGCTTTATCAATATCTGAGAAGGCTAAGGTACCGTCTGTTTTTTTTAAATGGAAGGGATGATCTTTTATTTTTAAAATATTTTTGGTGGTTCTCCATAAGGATCCATCTTTAGAACATAAGGACTCGTATTTGTGTTCGAATAACTCGGATTTGTGGATTCGAATTTTTGTTTTTATGGTATTGGACAGGTGATTGTATCTTTTTTTGTCGGATGGTAGTCTGGTGTATTGCCAACGTGAGCGTGCACGACGCTTTTCGATAATTAGGGCTTTTATGTTGGGAGGTAAATCATATTGATTTGAATTTGGTGGTTTGTTTGGATTAGGAGTATAAGATGAGTTGGAGATCGCTGCTCTTATTGAGTTGACAAAGTCTTGAGACGCTATTTCAATTTCACTGGTGTTTTTTAGAGAGATTTTTAAGTTTGTGTTGTTTTCTAAGATGGTGGAGAATTTTTCCCAGTTGACAGGACCTTTTACGAGGGAGGGCCGGGGAGGTTTGCAGGTCATTGAGCCGTTTATTTCAAGGATGACTGGAGTATGATCTGATGAAATTTCACAACTATTTTGAATTTTGTGTCTTATGTGTTTTGGAATTGAGGTGAGAAAGAAGTCTAGTATGTCAGGCTGACGATTTGTGTGAGTAGGCCAGTAGGTTGGACAGCTTGGAGATATAAAAGAGCCGCCTAGTTTTTGAATGTTGTCAAGAAATAATCTCCCTCGAGAGTTTGTCAATCTGCTACCCCATTGTGTGTTCTTAGCGTTGAAATCGCCACCGGCGATAAATGAGCGCCCGAGTGACTTTAAGAATTTTTCAATTTGAGGGGGCGTTATTGCCGGTAGAGGAGGGCAGTAAACAGAGGATAGTGTAGTTGGAATATGATTTAGTACGATTTGGATATTCGTTGCTTGTATTGATGGCAGTTGGAGGCTTTGAAGTGGATAATGTTGGATTTGGTTTGAAACTAAGATGGCGGATCCCGCGTGGGCGGTTCCGTCAGGGTGGTCGGCTCTGTAAACTTGGAACCCAGGGAAAAAGTGATTAGTATTGGAAGTGTAGTGAGTTTCCGTTATTAGTGCAATGTCAATTTTACTTTGTATTAAAAGGTGTAGTAATTCAGGTTCGTTTTGTTTTAAACCGTTTGCGTTCCATAGTATAATTTTTAAAGACTTAGTATTGGAGGGATTAGTACTCATCATTTGAAATTAATTTGTTGATTACTGTGGTGAGCAATTGGATTAGCGGGTTGATTAGTAACTTCATTTCAGTTAAAAATGTGGACATTAGTTTTACTATGTTATTTTCTTGCGTGGGATTGTGTGTTTCACGTTGTGAGTACTTTGTTTTTGGGTGTGTTTCAGGAGGGGGTTTATTGGGAAGAGGGGGGAATGCATTTAAGTCTTGTGTGATTGGTGTAGTCAGGGGAGTGTCCACACTGGGGTCCTGACCCGAGCTTACATTGTTAGCATAAGTTACATTGTTAATTTTAGATTTAGAATTTTTAAAGAACAGACTTGAATTTCGATGTAAACGCTGGAGATTTTTGTGTGAAGTGCATCCACGGTAGCTGGCGGTGTGGTTGCCTCCGCATAAGGTGCATGTTGGTGGCTGGTCTTTGGGCTGGGTGCAATTGGCGGTTAGGTGCTGTCCTACGCAACGAACACATCTTGGTGGGTGGGCGCAGTAGGTTTTTGAGTGGCCGTAGTCTTGACAGTTTGTGCATTGGATAAGCTCGCGCCGTTTGTGAGGTTCTTCGACTGATATTTTGGTATGAAGTAAGTTTTTTAGGTGAAAAATGTCATTGTTGATTTCTGCAGGATCGAGATCAACGAAAAACAATGGTAATGGTTGTCTAGAGGTCTTGTGAAAAACGTTACTGACGTTGCGAACTGTGTAGCCAATTTCAGTAATGGCTATTCCGATCTCAGAAGTTGGTGTGGATGGATGGAGGTTACGTACTACGATTCGGAAAGCTCTATCTTCACGAGCCTGATACGTGTGATGTTCAATTTGTTTTTCTTTGAGATATCTGATGACCTTTCGGTATGCAACAGAATCTTTAGTTACAATTTTTAGATTTTTCGAGGTTGATTTAAATGAGAAATTTGTAGTGCCAATCAGATCAATAAGGTCCGTGCGCAGCTTGATAAAATTTTTAATGTTGCTGACAAAAATAGGTGGAGGTGCTGGGATTTGTTGGACTTCGTCAGTTTCAGTATTGTATGACGTTGGTTGAGTTGGAGCTGAGTGGTTTGAAGTGAGTTCGGAAGCTGTAGTAGCAGGTGAGATAGGAGCAAACCTATTTTCTGTAACAAACTGGACCTGTTGTTTTTTTTTGACGTTTTCGGTGAGGTGGAGCTTGACGAGAGAAGTAATGCACGTTTTAACTTGGATTTTTCATTTTTTTTAGAGGATTTGACTTGAAAATCAGAATCGTCATTTGGCTCTAAATCCATATCGGAGTCGTTTTCAAATGCATCACTTGACACACTCTGTATACGGCTCATGATTGAGGATTATAGATAACGAGTTCAGCTAGTGACCGTGCGGGTATTTGAATAGATCGACCACCGCCGGCTGGGCCGGGGGAGATCGGGGTGTGTTGTGTCGATAAGATTAATTGAGTGCTTATCAGTGTAAGGAAAGTTTGTGTAATAACAATAGAATTACGGTAAAGTAATTATATTTACCAATTTTTTCCGTTTTTTGAGACTGGATAAAGATTAGGTGTGCAGAGTGGTAAACAGTGAAATCAGAATTTTCACAACGGTTAAAACGGTACAACACATAAGGATGTAGTGTAGATAGAAACTGTCGGATTGAATAAAAACACTGAGTAACCAATGCGCACATGTGACACGGACGACGGACGTCGCTGAACTGATTTAAAAATTAAAATATGTTAATACAATTATAATAATATGTACATAACCATATTATAGACGTGCTCACTGGGGACTTTCTGGTCTTAAACTAGATTCACTTTCCTACCAGAATAGATGCTAATGTAGAAAATCGAAACATTTTCACAGCCCCAAAAGGACAGAAACAAAAAGCACACACACACCCACATATACATCATTGTAAAACCGATACATTCATTACTCCGCTAAGAATCTAAAATTTAAAAGTTAATGATTTTCTTTACAGATTGTATACCATAAGTAAATTTAGTAACAACCATATTTGATGTCTTTTAAACCAAAATGTAATGTGTCTTTTTTGTAATATAATATGTCACTATGATTTCTGGATTATGACCATGGTTTGTAAATAAGTATAAAAGATTGCCTACATAATTTTTTACTATACAAATAAAATAATATAACAGAGTAAAATTACCCAAGATTACTAATTATTTTCAATCATTAATTTTTTTATACCTACATTATGATATTCTCGACATTTTTAAAAATATAACATTTTAATGACCTTTAAGATTTTATAAAATATATTATATTGCTTACATTGTTTTATAATTTGAATGTATTATAAATTAATTAGACATGTATCTTTTTTTTATATTCTTATAGGTGTATGCCAAAATATATGTGCAAATTATAATACGTTACCAGTCGCGGTAGCAGGGTTTTATTGGATACATAATATCCTATTCTACGCTTTATTTCGAGAACTGGTTTTTGTTTACGATGGCTTAACATCTACATCCATAGTAATTATAATAACATTTTTAAATATTAAACAAAATCCTTAGTGGTGAAAAAAAATTGTCTGGGTGATCATGAATTCATAAAAAAATACAAACATAAAGTAGGTAGGTACCTACCTACTAATGAATATTTTGTATTACCTATCTCCTTTTTAATTGATAACTGAACTTCCCCGAACACACTTCAACATTTTTCGTTCCATTTTATCATTGCATTTTTTTACATGTAGGTATATGTCTTTGAATCATTATAATATATACTATACGATATGTCGGTAGTGAATTAATTATAACTTATAAGTTAGTAACAATCATAAACCTATATTAACTAAATTAGTTATAGGTCTATGGTAACTATAATGTATAAGTAATATATGATAATAATTAATAATTACAGGTAAGTAACGCTTTGTTTATCACCATACTAACGAATAAAATATAATACTATTATCTATTACAGCCTGAAGTTGAATTAATATAACAATATACAATATCCAGACTGACAACCCGTCTCCTCTCAGAATCGTTTTTCTAATACGATGATATTATATCATTGAATTCAAGTGTAATACAATCCATTATACATGGACCCACTTGTAACCTACTGTACACTGTACGGCAGAGCGTCATCCACTATTACCCTCTTTTTAATGATTCTTTTATTATAATTTTCGTTGTTTCGATATTTTTGGTAAAAATTAGTTCAATAGAATTGTATATCAGAGTATAACCAATAGAAAAAAACATACTAATAGTTATATTAATGAATTACAAAATGACAATGAAATATAGGTTGAGATTTGTGATGTGTTTACGACTTTACGTACCGATTCGTTTTTCGTATGCATTCGCAGTGATTTATAATTCAGTAGGTACGCATTTAACACATCTATTACACTAATCTATAGGTAGGTACACTCAAATTCTTTCATACATCAAAGTGAAATCTTTATTTATTGTTTTCTGTTGTTGATTAAACTAAGAATTATTATATTTATACTATATCACACGTTATTAGACAAATATTATTAGATTCTATTTATGTATTTTTAGAATAAAAGATTGCAATAATAAAATTATCAACAAATGTTGTTTTTAGCCCACTGATCGAAAAAAGTTGAAGACTTGGCTACTTTGTCATCAAGGTTGCTTAGGGATTTGCATTATATTCTTCATTGGACTGTTAATTACAGATCCTTCTGCAAATATTTTTAACCTTTTTTACTGTGCAATTACAAGTATTGGTAAGTATATTATTTAATTACAATTGCAATTAAAGCAAATTCATATGAAATGTTAATATTAAATGTTTTATAGGTATAATAACAGAGTTCAAGGTTGTCAAAAAGTTCAATAAAGAGTTTAAGATATTGTCAGAACACCGTCATAGAGATTTCCAGACTTCAAATATCTAAACTATTAGCAAATCGGGCACTATAATTGTCGTTTCAACAAATATGTTAAGTCGCTTTTTAAATTTTTAGTTTAAAATAAGTACTATAACAAAATACTTAATGATACAAAATATATATTATATTTTTATATTATACGAGTATGAAATTTGGGACGTCTCTCGATGTAAAGTTCCAAAAGCATCATATAGATAACTTCTTTTAAATACTAATAACATTATTGATTATCAATATTAGGTACCTATTTAAATATTTTGTTGCTATATATATTAAAATAATATAAGTATAAATATAAAATTATATGGATGAAGGACATTCTCTTATTTATATTAAAACTATAAATAATTATTATATGGTACCTAAACTAAAATAAATCATAATTTATAAAAAGATCTCGCATTTTTCACTTTTTAACTTATTTTTAGAATTAGGTTCCCTTAGTTTTTTTTTGTGACAATAACAATAGATAATGTGGCTTGGCGTGGTGTGCTGGTTGCTACTTGCTATACCAGTCGCGCAGTTTGACTGAGAGTAAGTACCGCCTGTTGCTACTAGTTCCGGATAGTTAATATTATTCTATATTAGGTACAATAAAAATAAAAGGAACTGAGTACATAATAAAATAACAAACCATTAATAAACTAATGTTATCAATCAACAATTATTAGATGAATATAACATTAAACAGTAACCACAATCAATTAAATTCATAAAAACCGAAATAATGAAATACCTATATTGCAAAATAAAACATTTAGTTCATAACTAGTTAATATTATGTAAACATAAGAAATATATGGCTGACACACTCAGTCAGACAAAATATTCGTAACTCCAACCACAACAGCACCGACAATTGAAGCACTTTATATTAATAATTATTAATTCACTTTATCAATCCTTAGTAAATCGCCTATGGTGTAAGGAGCTCAGACAATAGCTCCATACTCTAATACCGGACGTGCTAATGCGCAATAAAGCGCAGAGAGACACTTAGGGGAATTGAAACTCGCGGAATGTCATCTAATAAGAACACGAACGGATTTATTTACAATATAATGAATGTGAGGACGGAAGTCTAGAGATGGGACAAAGAGAAAATCTAAATCAATAATTTGGTCAACGCGATCAAGATGCAAACCATTAAGAGAGTAGTCAAATTTTATAAAATCCCTAGTCCGTTATAATGACATAGTTTTACACTTGCCAATATTAAGAGAAAGTCCAACAACCTCGCACCAAGATGAAAACTTATTCAAAATACTTTGAAGTATTTTACAGTCTTCTATGGACGACACTGCATGGAATATCTTAACACCATCGGAAAATAACAGAACCCGTGTTGGAGAAATTATTGAACGGACCGAGTTAATAAATACATTAAACAATAAGGGACCTAGGTGGCTGCCTTGGGGAACACCAGAGGGCACTTGGAATGGTTTGAATTTCATACCGAATAGAGAAACAAACTGTATGAGCTCGGAAAGGTAAGATCTCAGCCAGGTTAGGAGTGAATTCCTAGCCTATCTAAAATATAAATAAGTGTACCATGATCAATCGAATCGAAAGCTTTTGTAAAGTCGGTATAAGCTACATCAATTTGCTGATTTAACAAGAACGCATCATGTGCAGATGACACGAAATCAATGACACTAGTAGATGTTGATCTGTTAGGAGAAAATCCATGCTGGTCAATCGATATTTTTGACAAGATTGGTCGTTGTATATGATTGAGTACAATAGATAATTTTCCCTAAAAAAGGTAGTTCAGATATGGGTCGATAATTAGAAACGTCAGTAGGGTCAACCGATTTTAGTATTGGCGTAACACGACTATATTTCCAGATGGAGGGAAAGACTCACTTTGAAAGGGATTAATTAAAGATCGAATAGATCAGTGAAGCGAGAGTGTCTCTACAGCGATACAAAAAGATGGCAGAGATACCATTGGGGCCGGAACCCCGAGTGGTAGAGAGCAATTGAAGAGCAGCGAGAATCTCTTCAAGGGTAAACGACAATGAAGACGGGAGAAACTAAAATTGCTTTGGAAACTGGAGTAATCGGATCCAACTATGTTGAAGATACTATTCGGGGTTTATTATAAACTGAGGAAAAATACGAGACAAATAAATCTGATATTAATCATATTCATCCTGATACTCCGACTCCAATGCTCTTAAAGAGGGATTAACCTCAAATATATAAGCAAACAAAAGAAATGAACATATCTGAATAAAATATATAAACCAATAATATCAACAAATAAACGTTCATAAAGTTATAAAGTTATACACATGTCATATAAAATGTAGCTTGCAATAATATGCATATAAAAACACTAACAAATATTATAATCCAAAGCGTTCTTAATCCTTCCACAACGTCAAATCCAATATATCCTTACATAATACCATTAATACCATACAGGTGGTATTCAATCATAAATACAAAGAGTCGACAGTGTATAACCAAAATATGAACTTATAACTGGTATACGATATTGTAATATAAAACGTAAAATAATAGTAACGTGCATCGATTCACACCAATCAGAGATATTATATATCCATTCTAACAAGGATCAACGAGTACTTTTCACTGCTATACGAGGTAAGTGAACACACATATATTTTACACTCTATGACAAATTATCAATTCCGTACACAACTAATAATATTCTGTAGTAGAAATAAAAATAATGTAATACAAGTGCTGATAGCCTACCATCCCAATTTTCCATACCCTTTGTACTTTGCCGCCTTACTCCGCACTCCCCCGACCTTCCCGCTCTTCGTTATTTTTATCTCACTACACGATCATAAAAAAATGTTGTGGATTTACTCTCAAATTTTCTGATTCCAGTTATAAAACTTATAACTTATAAGGAACCTTAAACCTTACAATTGTATTACATTTTTAAGCTTTTTGTATCAACATTTATAGAAAAAAAAATAAATCAAAGATTTCAAACGTCTATATGTTTATTTGTTTATATCTCAAACATTTTCAAAATTATACCGTGTTTATTCAATATTGTCAATATTAGGTAAAATGAAGACCATAAATATGTTTAAATACTAATTTACTTTTATCAAATACTTAAATATTATAAAACGCTTACAATTTTAGAGAATGTTGTTTTGAACGTGATTATCATTTGAATGTTTGGTAATCTATATTTATATAATCTATTAATCATTGTAGGTACTTGATAGACTTTTTTTAAGTAAAAATGAATTTATTACAAATAATTATGTTTTTAAAAATAATTGTTTTTTTTCTATATATTTGATAAACATAATTATTCAATATTCAGGATAGTGAATGCGTTTACTATATTACAATAATAACTTTATATAATACCTACTTTTTACTATACAAATAATAAGATTAAAATATTTTCCAATAATTTACTAACATTGAATAATAATAATTATATACATTTGACAAATGGTTTGAGATAAATTTACCAAAAATTAACAACAAAATGTATCTACTATATCTTCAATTACATCTTTGTTCGGTTATAGATACTGCTGAAACCTGAAGTTTATACAAAACACAAACATTCCTGAATTGTATATCATATAAAATGTGTTATATATTATGAAAATATTTAAACTGTATTTATATTTTATATATTATGATTATAATAAAATTTATCTAAAATTGAATATTTCAGGTGCAAAAGTCAATTGACTGTAGAAATAATTTTAATAGTTTTTACTATAAATTATAGTTAAAATTGTAGTCTATAATATATTATTATTTATGCATCGCCTACTTCACCTATTGACCCTAAATAGAGCTCAGTTTTTCGTTGATCAAAACAAACCTGTTATGAACCGAAAATGGTAACATCGTATAACATCTACCGCCAATTGCTGATTTTTCAACATTGTGTTAGTATAAAACGTTAACTTTACTATAGTTAGCCTTTTCTTCATAGAGCATATTTGTGCATTAATATTTGGCATTATTCTAACAGAAATCTGTAGACGGTAAGAACTTTAAAAACGTTGATTTAATATTATAATATTTTGCAATTTACTTCAATTGTTTCATAATATTATTAAAGTCGATTTTAATGTTATGTTTAAACTATATTGAGCTATTATGTTTTGATATACTATACATACCTACCTGTTTTATCAAATATTGCTTGTAATTTGTATTAGATATCGAAAAATTAAACTCGAGTGATTTTCTTGAATATATATAACACTTCTTTGTTGTAAGTACTAATGTACTATTATACATTGTATGTTAATTTTAAATTTGTATAATATGTTTTGTTCTATAATATGGAGCCTTTATGTAAAAATTTATGTAAAATATTGAAGTGAAAAATGTATTTATTTCAGTTAAATATGAAAATATTTGGTGTTTTCTCATTACTTTTTGGTCTCGTACATGGTACAGATGATATTTTACAATTAAGCCAAGGAAAAATAAGAGGAAGTATTTTGAATTCAAGAAATGGAAGAGAATTCAACGCATTTCAGGGAATACCCTATGCCAAACCACCCATTAGAGATCTTAGATTTGAGGTAAGTCATAAATATTTATTACGTATATTATATACATATTATACTGATTGAAATATGTTTTAATGGCTGCAATAGAAGAAAAGAAATTTCAAATATGAAAATGTATTGCAATACTTATAATGTAGTAACCATAATAACTAGGTAGTTTAGTCATCAAATTTAAAGGATATACCACGCATGTGGTATGTTGATCGTTTCAAAACCACTATTAAGATAACTTTACACGGCCATTTGTTGTCTTCGTCTTACAAGTGTGTAACGTAGCAAATTTACGCTCTGGTTCGATCAAGTTACGATCACTTTTAGCTCCGTTAGTCTAAATTATTAGAGTGAATCGACCTATATTAAAACTTGATGGTAAATATATTATCTGTGTTTGTTAGTGGGTTTTTACGATCGTTCCATTTTTTAGTAAGTTATTCGTACATAATATAGTGTAAATTAAAAAAGCTCATAACTCACTTAAAAACTAAATTGTCGTAAAAAACCCACATATACAAACACATATAATGTTCATAGTTCTTACCACCAAGTTTCATACTAGGCAGGCCGATCCACTCTAATTTTTCAACTAACTGAGATAAATGTGATCTGCTGAGCTTAAATTGTCTATGTTATGCACTTGTAAGACGGAGACAACAAATATCTGTGTGGCGTCCTCTTTAACTGGATTAAAATCAGATTATAATTGCATAGGATCCAGAACCAGCTGATCCATGGACAGGTATTTTCAATGCTACTACTGAGCCACAAGTGTGTATTCAGAAGAACTTATTCTACTATAAAGAAGCCGATAATGTCGTCGGCGTAGAGGATTGTCTATATCTAAACGTGTATACACCTAAGGTAATGCAGAGTAGTTAAACCATCGTGATTCGTTAAAACAAAATAAATGTTCACCGTTTATATGCGTAAAAAAATTCAATTATTATGATCTTGTTTTATATATTATTATAATATTTTTAGATTCCGAAAAATGGAGAACAAAAATTGCTCCCTGTTATGTTTTGGATAGCTGTAGGTGGTTATTTTGCAGATGGTGGAGGTTTGAGTTTGTACGGTCCTCAATATTTGTTAGACAAGGATATCGTTGTCGTTACCATAAATTACAGACTTGGAGTTCTCGGTATATTATATTCATTTATTTAAGTCAATCCACTAAGTGAAATCTTTTTTTTCTCATGAAGTGGAATCGTATCTGTTTTATGTGTTATCTAAGACTTAATCTGGATCATATAATACATACGATATAAACATATAAGTACACACTGCCTACACACATATAGAATGTAAGATACGGATATATTATGTATGGAACTAATATTGACTACCTACCTACTACATTAATTGTGTATAGTAATTATATTGAGTATAGTCACGTCATAGTATAATAGGTACATAGATAATAGTAATAATAATAAACTAACAAACTTATTTTAATAGATTTGGAAATCTATTTTTTATAATATGTCACATAAGGACTACTAATATTAGTTAGGTAGGATAACTCATTTTACATTACTTAGTCTAAAAGTGAATACGTGATAGTACCAATCTCAGATAAATATTGTGTAATAAAATCACAAATCTGGAAAGTTAAATATAATTTAATAATACGATTTTAATATATTTATGTAGTTTTAATTAATATTTTCAGGTTTTTTAAGTACAGAAAATGAGGTTTTACCAGGTAATTATGGTATGAAAGATCAAGTCTTAGCATTGAAATGGGTCAAAAATAATATTGACAAATTTGGCGGGGACCCAAAAAAAGTAACATTATTTGGTCGAAGCGCTGGTGTTGGATTACATATGTTGTCACCTATGAGCAAAGGTACCTACAATACATTGTGTTGGTATAACGTTTAATTATGTGATCAAATGTTAAAGCATTTCAATGTAATTTTATTTTAAGGATTGTTTCATAAAGCAATTATGGCTAGTGGAACGCCATTAAACATATGGGGTGTATCTCCACCTGGCTGGGCTAGACGAAGAGCGTCAGCCATATCAACGTTTTCTGGATGTCCCGTGGAGCCAAAAAAAATGGTTCAGTGTTTAAAACAAATGCCTGCGAATGTATTAGTGGATTTATACAACAGTATTTTTGTAAATATCATATCATATTTGTATATTTAAACAATACTAAAATTGGTAAATAATATAAGAAGTATAGGCACCTACCTACCATTTCACCTTTCGAGCTAGAAAATTAAAGTTTTCAATTAAATGTCTAAATACATTATTTTTTAGTGGTTTTATGATGTAAATATGTAATTTTTTTTTTTTTGGGGGGGGGGGTGGGATGGTTGGCCACATTATGGTAACTAATAACATGTTCAACAATTTAAATATTTACAGTCACATAATAGTTATATGTACTATATATTATATTAAGGGGATAAAGGGGGTATAGTTATTGAAATATATGCTGGGCATCATGGATTCAGCACACCACTGGGTATAGCTGGTACTTAATTGATTTTATACATTTATTCCAGAGCTCGAAATATATTGAAAGTCTACAAATTAATTTAATTATAAAAAACGTTGTAGGAATGGAGAAATTATCCGGTAATCAATTTAATACCTGTGGTTGAAAACTGTGTTGGTAAAAAAGAATCATTTTTGTGTAAATATCCTCTGCTTGACTTTAAACAAGAATCCAAAGTTCCAGTATTAATAGGAATGAACTCTGGAGAGGGTGGTATTTTTGCTTCTCGTGAGTAATCGTATATTTGTATTTATAATAGTGTTGGTAAATGGTAATAAATAACAATATAAGAAACAAAAATAATATAGCTTTTAGTCATTATTTGACTTAAAAATATATTACTTTTTTATAATTATTTTATATTTATTTATTTTTATTAGATTATTGCTTCAAATACAGTGATCTTTAGTATACGGTAGTTGAAAGTCTTGGGCCATTTTATATTCGTTTAAAATCTGGCATTAGCTATTATTTTTTTAGAACTCATTAAAAACAACCACAATTTGCTCACAAAAATAAACCAAATGAAATAATATGGAATTTTTTTTTTTTAGGAATGTATAACGAGACTGATCTTGTGTATACAGAGTTCTTGGATGATTTTGATCATTATATATCATCATTGTTTCAGTATAGATATACGACAAAGTATTCAGATATTTCAGTAATTGGGGACAAGATATTTGAACGATACTTTCCTGATGGTACCTTTGAAGATCCTTTGAATGCTGTTAAAGTAAGTACCTATTGAATATTGTGTCAAATAATATATATATTTTTAAATCGTTTATATTAATGTTACCTATATAAAATTTTAAAATATGAATATTAGAATTATTTACATAATTTAACGTACTATCTTAGAGGTATCTATTAAGTTTAATATAATAATATTGCAGGACATTACAGCCATGTTATAATTGCTTGTGTTCGAAATAAAAAGTTATAAAATTTATTAAATTAAGATTTTATTTTTTATTTTATCAGATGTTTTCAGGTGGACTGATTTTACATGGTGTTTTTAAAATGGCAGTTGAGCTGTCGTCATCAGTTTATTATTACATTTACGATCATTTGAATTATATATCTTATAATTCGCTTTATGGACCATATCCATTTCCAAAAAAATTAGGTGTAACTCACGCCGATGATACGACAAGTCTATTCTTAAGAGCTGGATTGGGAGACTTACAAGGAGAGGACCTACGTGTTTCAATTCTAATGGTTAATATATGGACAAGTTTCGCTACTAAAGAGTACGTGATCGTTATTGTTCCAGCAATATCAGCATAGGTATTATAAAATATGCATCGTTTAATTAATTTAATTAATTAATATTTTTAGCATTCTCACTATTGACGGCACCGATAATGGAGAAAAATGGCCAACATTTGATACCAATAAATATGAATTTGTTTTGATAAATTCAAGTCTCCCTATAAAATGTGAGAGACCGTACGTAGAAGAATACGAATTTTGGAATGATTTGCCACTATTGTCTGGATTGAATTAGTTTCAGTGAAAAAATGATCTTTAATTTGTAAAAGTTTAAAAAACGAATAGATCTTAGTCAATTGTATATTCTACATCAGCCTAATACAGGGAGGCCCCGGGAATAGGGACAAAAATAGACAGGTTTTTCTCAACGTTGAATGTGAGTAGGAAGGTCTATAGATAAGCTCATTCGATCGGTCAGGTAATGCCATTTCGTCGTTACTAAGGCGCAGTGGAGTGTAGTTCACAGTGTGTTTGCGTACGACGCGTTTGTGAAAAACAATGAATCGGTAGTTAAGGTGCGGCGCGCGTTCAGATTTCATTTCAGCGTAGGACGTCGTGGTGCTGCTCTCAACGGGAATACAAATTACGAGGTGGGTAGATAGTTTTCGAACGGGGACAGTTAATAAAAAAAAAACCAAATGGTCCCAAACGTACTGCAACAACTCCCTATAAGACGGAGTCTTACCGTCTGAGTGCGAGCTGCACCTTAACTACCGATTCATTGTTTTTCACAAACACGTCGTACGCAAACTTCATACGGTGAATGAAACTCCACTGCGCAATAGTGACAACGAAACGGCTTTATCTGACGGATCGAATGAGCTTGTCTAGACTTTCCTACTCACATTCAACGTTGAGAAAAACCCTTCTATTTTTGTCCCTATTCCCGCGGCCCACCCTGTATAATATGGGAATTTAAAAAAAAAATCATAATTTTACCTACATTTTATAATAATTTATACACAATATATTAT
Source organism: Macrosiphum euphorbiae (assembly GCA_949089665.1). Lineage (NCBI taxonomy): Eukaryota > Metazoa > Arthropoda > Insecta > Hemiptera > Aphididae > Macrosiphum > Macrosiphum euphorbiae. Next base: position 155,377,231 of record CARXXK010000001.1, on the reverse strand, counting down.
TGACTATAATCATAGTTTTAGCGAATTACTGTAGTATTATACTGTTCATTACATAGAAAATGTGATACATCAATTAAAATTACTATTTGTTAAATTTTAAAGTGTTATGTTTTTGGCTTTTATGATTTAAACCATGAAATAAAAATAGATAGTCAGTCAAGTATGAAGTAAGTCCGGGCTTCAGCCTTCAAACCGTTTCTTATAACATATAAACTTATAACGATTAACGAACAAATATTAAAACAACTAAACGAAAAAGTTGAATGAAACGGAAAAACTTCTTATACCAAACATAATATCTCCATTACATAATTTAAAATTGATAATAAATAATAAACATACGATGAAAAACAATTTATTACAAATAACGTCTATGTTTTTTTACGCTATACCTAATATGTTTAATATAACATACGCCTATGACTTATTTTATCATCATTCCAATGGAAATATTATTAATAATATTATAATTGTGTTCATTATTTTTACAAGCCTTATAGTAATGAACAATTTGAAAATGGCTAACTTATGTTACAACTTACAATAGCTTATAATTTCCAAAATATTGTATTTTGTTTTTTTTTATACATTTTTAATATTGTATTACTTTATTTCTGAAATTCATCTAATTCTTATAAGTTATAATTAAACATAAACAGGTTCAAGTTCAATTTAATTGGCTTTTAAAATTTTATTTTTGTTTTAAACCAGGTGCGGATCCAGGGGGGTTAAGACTTCCAAAAAATAAACCTCGAGATTAGGTCCTTTGTGTTTATTTAAAAATTAATACAATTTGCATAAATTGCGTTTTGAATTTTATTCACAGTAAACATGTTATGATATATTATAATACATTAACCATTGCATATCATAATTTGTCCATCAAATCATAATTTCCATTAATTTTTAAGAAGATCTATACCTAGCGATTATAAACTGATTGACGATACGACTGATTATACTAGTATTGTTAGCAAGTAAATATAAAAATAATAATAAATCGGTGGAAATGTTAGATTGTTCAACGGAAAGATATGATTATTCTCAACCTGTACAAATGTATAATATATTAAGGGGCCTCGCTAATGCCTTCAATTTTAGCCGAAAAGACCTAAAGTATTGACAAAATTAAAGTTAGTTAACGTTGTCTGATTTTGATTCTGAAAAAATATTTGAATTCAACAGAAAAATGTCTGTAGATACATTTTCCGTTTTTAATATTAATTTTAATTTTAACGATGATTCGAAAAAGTTGATATTTTTAAGTTTTCAATTACAATTCAGCATAATATAAAATTTAGTTTTTGAAAAGTGCTCCGTAGCATTTATAGAAAATTTTCTGGTGAGTTCAAATTTGTTTTCAGAATCGGAAAACGTTAACTAACTTTAATTTCGTCAATACTTTAGGTCTTTTCAGCTAAAATTGAAGGCAGTAGCGAGGCCCCTTAAAAACGGAAAATGTTTCGTACGATCTTCAGACATTTTTCTGCTGAATTCAAATATTTTTTCAGAATCAAAATCAGACAACGGTAACTAACTTTAATTTTGTTAAAACAAATGTATGTTTTTGTAAAATTCGTGTAGTGAAATTTATATGGTTATCGAGTTATTGACATGTGCATGCGTGTACAAGTGAGGATACCCGCATGTAATTTCACTCACACTAATAATCATTTACAACTACCAAATACATCTCGGGCGGCTATGAAAAGATTAGAAATTGCCTAAATGTTGCCCCTTAATAATTAATATACGTCTATATTCATAGGCGTGCGCAGACTTTTGGTTCCGGGGGTGCACATTAAAAGTTAGGGCCCACATTAATTTTAAAAACAATTATAGATACAGACAAATGTTTTAAAGAAATCAAATGCACTAAAAATATTTATTTTATTTTATTATTCATTCTAATAAATATTACATAACAATATATATAGATATACAATCTTATAATGATAATCGACGTTTAAAAGGAACAACATTTTTGAATTCTTCAATAATTTCATTAATTTAATTTACACTTAATTAATAATTAAGGCCCTTGTCGTTTTTGGTGAAGGTTCGGGGGGTGCCCAGGTACCCCCGACACCCCCTGTGCTCACGTCTATGCCTATAATATTATATATTTCGCACGGCGACATGGTCACCGCTAATCGGTTAATCGCTATTCGATAATTTTGGTTCGAATAACTCGTTACAAAACAGGTTAGGGTTAAAATTCTGGGGGGAGGGGCTAAAGCCGACCTAACAAAACTATGTATTTAAAATATCCCATAGGGGGCTTACATCTAAATCAATAAGGGTTATTTGGGGGGGCTAAATCTTAGTCAGAGGGGTTAAGCCCCTTCCATAGTCTGCGATACACAATGTTAATTAATATTTTAATACGTGTATAATAATATATTTCTTTTAATTTTGCTGTGAACGTCTGGACACGTGATTCGTTCGTCGAGTAAAATATGTTGATGACATCATTTCAAGATTTGGAAAAACAAAACAAAGGAGATTAAACTTTGTAATTTAATTTTAAAAATTAAGAGGAAGTTACACGCGAATGGTGTTGTCTGCGTCTTACAAATTATTAATTAATGTACAACATAGCATAAACCGTTTTACGGTTTTAATAGAACAACTCAGGCTGTACTGACTAGTGATGGTTAAGACTCCAAAATGATATACAATTTATTGCAGAACATTAGGTAGGTACCAAAAAATACGTACACATATAACAATTTATGATTGGTGTGTACCAATAAATACGTACACCCGACAAAGATTGTAAAAACAACACGAAACAAGACAAACGCTGCAATAGCGGAACAATAATAATGTTTTAACGACGAGAGATAGAACAACAATAATGTGTTTTGACAACAAGGGCGTTGGCTGAAACAATAATGATAATAAGAAAAAAAACACAAGAAATATTAAGATAATAGGTACAAATAAACGAAGACAATAAATATGGTGATTCTAATAATCAATAATAATAATAATACACAAGGAATATAAGATATGAAGAAGAGATGAGTGGTAGGTGGGACTGACCGATAAGAACAATCGTGCCGTCTAGCTCATTAACATATCGCTGATGGTAATTGTCAGCGCCAACAATTACAATTATTAAAATTTAAAAGTAATATTAACATAATATCTATTTATATATTAATTCTATTTAATAAATCTATTTATTCATATAAGTATTAATATTATAAAGCTGAAGATTTTGTTCGGTCGAATGCTCTAATCTCAGGATATACAGGTTTGAAATGATAAATTATTTTGTGTTGGATAGGTAGTCCATTTATCGAGGAAGGTTATATCTAGGTTAGATAACATCACGCTACGGCCAATAGGAGCCCGCGGGGAAGTGCTCAAAAAGGGATTTTGAGATTTACGATGTAAATGTTTGTTTATAAAAATGGTTCCTATACGTTATAGGAGAAGTAATTAATAGATATAGTATTTATTTACTATTGGTTGCATTAGTTTATCGAACAGATCAGGTATAAGTATGAATCAAATCGAATTTTCGCACATTGCCCGAACCAAGGCGTGGATATATAGCACTTATAAAGTCGCTCATCATCGTTACCAGGTTGGCTGATTTGCACTTACTGCAGTATTTTTTAAGAATTGTAATTTTTTACAGGCTACGAAGTTCGCGGGATCAGCTGGTTGATTAAAAAATAAATTTATATTTATATTAAAATTTTTTTTTATACTAGTATAATATGATCTAAGGACGACTCACTAGTATATTTGTATAGGAAAGTTAATTTTGAATTTTAGCTAAACGTGATCTCGCATTAAATATTTGATTACTTTTTCGATTAATTGAGGTACTAATAATATTTGAAATTATAGAATAATATTCTTGGATGAGTCATAATCAGGGTTGAGATTTTATAGCACTTAAAATTGCATAAATATGCGCTGTAATATTACCTTAAATAACGATAAATGTGAGCTAAAAATATTCAATAGAAACAAAAAAAAGGTGGGCAAGTGGGCGTCGCTCTGCTGTACAGTAGGTTACAAGTGGGTCACTGTATAATGGATGATATTAAATTTGAATTCAACGATATAATATCATTGTATAAGAAAAACGATTCTGAGCGGAGACGGTATGTCAGTCTATGTATACGACATATTATATACATATCTATGGTATTAAACAAAAAATTGACCTATAATAGGTACCTATAATAAATTCCAAATTAATCACATCACAATATCCATTAGGTACGTATAACGCGTTATACATCAACAAAAACCACGATACTATCATAGATATATAATAGTACACTTTAGAAGTTTCAAGTACCCACGAATAATATTATTCAATCACAACAAAATAACTAAAATAGTTATTCTAGGTTTTTTAATATGTAATTTCGTCCAAATTTGAATTTAAAATGTCTGTAAAAAATAACTGAGTTCATATATTTTTTAGATTTTTTGGTTACAGTATGAACTATTTATGAGAACCTTTGTTTTGAATTTGCGATCCTTAGCTATAAAAACTGAACATTTTATAATTTATTAATTACAATGATTGATAATTTTCGAGATTTTGATAAATTTTGTCAAAATTTGATCTTTAAATGGTTATAAAAAAAACTGTGCCTATGTATTTTTAATATTTTTCAACTGCTATTGTGACAATATATCAGGAGCCTTGTATTAAATTTTTACACTTTTTGGCCCAACAGATAAAACTTTATTGATATTTATAGAAAAAAAAACTAAAAAAAATTGAAAGCTTTAAATGTCCGTAAACAGCTCAAAAAAAGTCAAAATATTTTCAAAATTGAATGGTGTATAGGAAATGCTAATATAAACATTCAGTGAAACTTTCATGTATCTACAGTTATTCGTTTTTGAATTACAACAAAATAAGGAAATCGCTACATGAGAAATCGAGTGAATATCCAATGTTGTAAAAATTTGAATTTCAAACGCTCATAAAAATTTAATTTGACTTTCTTATAGACATTTTTTTTTTAGATAATCTTATAAGGATTATTGTATTACATTTTAAAATCTTAGATTTAAAAAGAAAAAATTTTTACGAATTCTTAACTCAAAATAACTTGCTAATTTTCGTGATTTTTCCATATTTTGTCAATTTTTGAATTTTAAATGCTTATAAAAAAAAGTTGTGACTAAGGATTTTCAATATTTTTCATCTGCCTTTGAAACAATATACTAGGAGCCTTCTATTAAATTTTCAAGGTTTCGCAACCAACAAATAAAATTTTATTGATATTTTTAGAAAAAAAACTAAAAAAAAATGGAAAATGAAAATGACCCTAAACAGTTCAAAATAAATCAAAATATTTTGAAATTGTTATCTTGTATAGAAAATGCAAATATAAACAACCAGTAAAAATTTCATGTATATACGTTCATTTGTTTTAGAGTTACACCAAAAACCAAAATTCCCGTTTTTCCTTAATTTTTATGTTGTTTTTCCCGGCGCTTGTGAAAACTACTTTGAAATTTTTACTTTTGACCCCCCAAAGTACCAACTAGATTCACTTTCCTATCAGAAAAGCTACTGTTGAAGAAAATCCAAGCACTTTTACTGTCCTAAAACATGATGACAGACACAAAAAAAAATAAAAAAAAAACACACATGATTGTAAAATCAATACATTCATCGTTTCACTCAGAATCTAAAAGGAAATTTATTAATTAATAAATTAATTGACAATACATTCAACGCTCGTTCGTTGATAATCGGCGATTGATAATCGCATTAGAAATTGACAAAAAAATCAGCAGATGACAAAAATTAGAACCAAATACCTAATACGAAATTGTCGTAATAATTCGATTGACAAAAATCTAAAAACACGTTTACTAAAATATAATTTCATAAAATATGACCGATTTTGATTCAAAAACAGGTAAAAATGCAAAAAAAGGAAAATATTTTTATTTCAGTTCTCTTTATCACGAAACACATTTTTAGCTTACTCTGCTATTTTTTAAGCATCTCATAAGAATATTCAAATGTTATTAAATCCCAACCCTGGTCATAAAACACGTAATATATAGATGTGCTATAACTTAAATTTGAATTCAATATTACGAAAAACGATCTAGAGCAAATACGGTGTGTCAGCCTATAAGTAATACTAATGAATCAATAATTATATATAGCGAGTTAATAGTCGCTATTAAACAAGATTTAGTGGGTCCATGATTGATCAATTAAATTGCATTAGGATATTATTTCATCATTAATTATTAAATTTAATTACAATTGATTTTAATTACATATTTAATGAGGTTTATCATTATATTGGTCAGCGAAAACTACCTAATATTACTATTTACTTAGCGTATAGTTTTAAAATGGTTAAGGAATTTTTTAGGGAAATATTTCTGCCCTAAATGTACAATGTAAATCCGAAAAGATCTTCTATTCCATTCAAAAATTCTTTCATTTTTTTGATTTTTAAAATGCATATTATTCCCGTGGAAACACGTGTACCTATCGTCAATTATCTTTTAGATTCGAAAGTAGAGCAATGAATGTATTGATATTAAAATTATGTGTGTTCTTTAACTGTCTGTCATCGCCTTTTGGAATAGTAAAAATACCTTGATTAGGTAACGAAACAGATATAAGTATTAGTATTTAGTAGGTACCTTTAGTCCTTCAACCAAAAACTGAATGTTGATTTTTACATTATGATCTTGAGTACCTATGTATTTTACTATGTATTTGAATGATTTATAATGAAAATATTAAAAGTCAAATTTAAGCCCAATAACTTTTTTTTTCATATTAGAAATAATTTATATTTATTAACCATAGGTATATGATACAACTTTCACCTCTTAACCCTATAAGTTTTGCCCACATATTTACCTATTCGTTAGTTTTTCAGTGATTATATTTTTAACATGAGCCAGCATTATGTAACAAACTAGTAATTAAGCTATATAATATCCACCGTCGATTGCCGAGTTTACAACTTAGGAGACTATAAATCAATAACTTACCAGTGTTCTGCTCTCTGGTGGTTCAATTTGAATCTATTATGTATAGTACCTAACGTTATATATTTATTTAAATAGACGAAGTCGTCTTGAAAATAGTATTATTTTATAACAGTGTTCTTTTTTGTTAAGTGTATTCAAATATTGTGCTATCATGTTTCAATTTATTTGAATTCCGTAAATATAAATTAATATATATTAATTAATTGGTCTTAGAAAATATTATTTTCAACCGATATTCTTTAAAGTATGTTATGTGTTGTACACAATAATTTATTAATGTTATAATTATTATACATTATGTACATTACATTTTATATTTATAAAATTATATATCGTGTATTAGATTATTATTAGGGTATTCCCGATTTCGTCAATATTGTAATGCAATTAAAACAAATTATTTTTAATTCAAGTATATTATTCCTAAACCTAACCAAAGATATAATATAAAACAATGAATATTAGGTATATTTGGTAATACACATTTTTGATTTTTCTGAACTATTAATGAATCATTTAATATTTATAAGAAATTTTATTTAATATACATTATCCTCGTTAATTAACAATGGTTCAAGTTTTCATAATAAATTTGGTTTTAATTCCATAAACACATTTGTATAGGAATTAAAGTAAATCTGTAACTTCAAATTATTATTTATGAATGGGAATTCCGTGTCATAAACTTAATATAACAATATTTTGTAATTAGTTATACATTTTTTTATTTCAGGTAAAATGGGAAAATTAATTATTTTCTCATTATTTTTCGGGTTTGTATTTGGAGCGGATGAAGTGTTACAATTAGACCAAGGAAAATTAACTGGTAGTAGTTTGAGGTCAAGAAATGGACGAGAATTCAAAGCGTTTCAGGGAATACCCTATGCCAAATCACCTACCGGGGATCTTAGGTTTAAGGTAAAATATACTTTCGGTTGTAATGTAAAATAACTAAATATCCTTTAAAAACTTTATTTAGTAGAGTAGGTACAGCGTTACAGTGAGTAGTAAAACATTTTATTACATTTCAGTAATAAATTCAATCTACATCCACTAATGTTTGTTTAAGACATGAGTCTTGGACACACAATTGCCTATACTAAACTCCTTAAAATAGCTAGTATTAAAATTTCCTTAAATACAATTGCGATTATTGTTATTAGGATCCAGTACCAGCAGATCCGTGGATAGGTATTTTAAATGCTACAACCGAGCCACAAGTGTGTATTCAGAAGAACTTGTTTTATTATCAACAAGCTGATATCCTTGTCGGTTCAGAGGACTGTCTATATCTCAATGTGTACACTCCAAAAGTAATCAAATAATATAAAATTCATTACAGTTTTAATCTCAAAAAAATTAAAAAATAAATTTGTATTTAAGTTGAAAATATATTAATTTTGTCATTTAAAATTAAAACATCTTATTTAAAATTATATAATGCTATTTTTAGATACCGAAAAAAGGTGATCGAGAACTGCTTCCAGTCATGTTTTGGATTGCCGGTGGTGGTTATTTTGCCGGTTCGGGAGGTTTAAGTTTATATGGTCCTCAATATTTGTTAGACAAGGATATAGTTCTTGTTACCTTAAATTATAGACTTGGAATTCTAGGTATATTATTTATTTAAGTAAACAATAAAATATTATACATTTAATAATTTAATATATATTACAATTAATATTTTTAGGTTTTATAAGTACTGAAAACGATGACTTGCCGGGTAATTATGGTATGAAAGACCAAGTTTTAGGACTAAAGTGGGTCCAAAAAAATATTGATAAATTTGGCGGAGACCCAAAAAAAGTTACATTATTTGGGCAAAGTGCCGGAAGTGCTTCCGTTGGTTTACATTTGTTATCACCAATGAGCAAAGGTAAATTATACAAGTGTATTAAAAGATCAAAATACAATTTCTTCTAAATTATAAATGTTTTGAATTATAATAGGTTTGTTCCACAAAGCAATCATGGAAAGTGCAACGCCATTGAATCTTTGGGGTGTATCTCCACCAGGATGGGCAAAACGAAGGGCTTTAGCTGTATCAACTATTGCAGGATGCCCTCTAGAACCAAAACAAATGATTAAATGTTTAAAAGAAGTACCTGCGAACGTTTTAGTGAACTTATATAACAGTTTTTTTGTGAGTATATTTTTTTTGAACATTTACGAAGTTATACAATTCAAAATGCATACCTATCTACCAATCTGTGTAAAGACGTTTTCCAATTAATTAAATAGTGAATTTAAATCTGTGTCTAACTGTGTTTGTACTTTATATACATGTTCTATACTTATATATATTTAACTAATTAAATATTTAAACAATGACTGAAAATCTCCTGGGTTATCCGCCTTGGAGCTAATGCGGTTACTTCTGCATAGATAAAAATTATATGAGTTTATTTATTCTATTTTTACAGGAGTGGAGAATTTATCCAATAATTAATTTCATGCCTGTTGCTGAAAATTGTAATAAACAAAAAGAATCGTTTTTATGTAAATATCCTTTACTGGACTTTGAACAAATATCGAAAGTTCCAGTTTTAATGGGAATGAACTCTGGAGAGGGTGGTATTTTTGCCTCTAGTAAGTGATTACGTTTATATTCTACCTACAACTTTACTGTTGGTAGCCGGTAGGTAAGAACAGTTTTGCGCAGAAAATGTGATCCGTGGTGAATATTTATCAACAGCGATAGGAATCACCTGAATGATATTACTTAATTTATTATTAATTTATAACGTTCATTAATATGTTATGAGAATTAAAACTTTTTGAATACATAGAGGAACTGCAATTACAATTTGTTTAAAAATGCATTAAGATTATATTTCTTTTTTTTTTTTTTCAATAGAAATGTATAATGCAACTGATCTTGTGTATACTGAGTTGAAAGATGATTTCGATCATTACGTATCGTCATTTTTAGAGTATAGATATACGACAAAGTATTCAGATATTCCAATAATTGGAGACAAGATATTTGAACGATATTTCCCAGACGGTAATTTGAATAATCCATTGGACGCTGTTAAAGTATGTTTTAACTATTTAAATATTATGTTAATTTTTTACCTATTCTGTAGGAAACAGTCATACAGTTTGAAATTGAATGTAATATGTAGGTATAATGTATATTATATATTATATTGTAATGGCTTCTGACGGTCATCTCAATTATATTATAAAAAACATATAATATTTTATAGTGATATTTTTAAAATAACAGCTATGATTTAAATAATTTTGTTAAAAGAAAAATATTACAATGGCAATTATTTGTATATTTAATTTGTAATGTTTATAGATGATTTCTGGTGGTTTATTTTTACACGGTATCTTTAAAATGGCAACCGAGTTATCACGACCAGTGTATTATTACATTTACGATCATTTGAACTATGTATCGTTTAATTCGGTATATGGACCATATCCATTTCCAAAAAAATTAGGGGTAACGCACGCTGACGAAGTAACCAGTTTATTTTATACGATTGAACGTGGCGACCTACAGGGAGAGGACCTCAGTATATCAAATCTAATGGTGAACATATGGACAAATTTCGCAATTACCGAGTACGTTGACATGATTTTTTGCCTTTTTGGTTATGAGTGTACACAATTAAATACATTTAATACAACTTTAACGTTTTGGTTTAGTGCAATCACAATTGACGGTAAAGTAAATGGAGAAAAATGGCCTACATTTGATACCGAAAAATATGAATTTGTTTTGATCAATACAAGTATTCCTCTGATTAAGGAGAGGCCATACGTTGACGAGTATGAGTTTTGGAATAGTTTGCCACTTTTATCTGGATTGAACGAAAACCGAGGATCAGTTAAAAATAAACTTTGATTATGCGTTTATTCTCATATGAATAAACTAAACATATAATTAGATAGTTTGGGTACCTAGGTGTTATTAACTTATTATTTGTTACCTGCGTAGAATTGTAGAAACAATGTATTGATCTATTATCATATAAACTTATTATGATGGTTTGTATAGATTGTTTATGTCATATAAAAATATAAAAAAAAATCTATGAATAGTTAACTTACTTAGTTAATTTTTTGATTTAATAAATTTTGACTGTGCTGATATTATTGTTGTGTTAATTATTTTCTTTTATACATTAGGTATGCACTTTTCTATCATTTATAGGTTTTAAGTACCTATACCTACCTAGGAACACAATTTTTATTTTATTATTGTGTATTCTTATTCTATATTAGAATATTTAGATGAGTACCTACTATGTAGTCATGAGAAACCTTAGAATATAAAGCAAAATATAAATTATGTTAATCATGTGTTAATTTTGGTTGTTACTTGTTATATGACTGAGATATAAATGTATTAACAAAGTAATATAAGACATTTTTTGTTTAAAAATAATATAAATTAAAAGTTTACAGTTAACAGCATGATTAATTTTATGAATAAAAATGGTGTGTGTTCGGCTAAAAATATTTTGTTATATGGTAGGTGGTTAGGTTAGGTTAGGACACTAGACACATTGCTTTTTTTACTTTGAATACAAAGACCTATTTTATATCTTTTGGTCACTGTGCCTTGTGTATTTGTTTTCCAAGTTCATTTTTATTTTTAGGAGAACACAAATAGCAAATTCTTGATCACTCAACTAGTTAAAAAAAAATTCAAAAAACATAGTATTTCCTCTTAATCAGTATTTAGGTAGCAACATTGGTTAAATAAATATTGTGTTTAACACAATATTTTAGGTATACAAACCTATTGTAACTATTGTATCAATGATAACAATTATTGTTAAAAGTTTTATCAGGTAACAGTACCTTCCTATACCGAACTACATTTTATTAAATTTGTATTCAAAACATTATTATTACCAATATCGAATATCACATAATATCAATATTATTAGGGTCAATATATTACATATGTATATATACAAAGGAACTTGTCCTAACTGACTGACTCACACGGCCTAGCCGGAACTGCTGAAGCTATACGCCTATACGAGTATGGAATTTGGACAGTTGTTGCATATTGATATTATGATGTAGAGATCCACTAAGAAAGTGACAAGAAAGAATTATTTCACATAGCTAGGTACACTTACGCCGATTTGTCCGTGAACTGACTACAGAGGTACACTTAAACTGAGATACACTCAAACCGTCTCAAACAGACATGCACATAATATATAGTGTATAATATACTATATTATTAGGTATAAGATTTGCCAAAAAAAAAACTGTATACCTGCGGAGACGGGTATTCAGCTTGTATTGTATATAAGTGAAACATAAATTCAGTTTTAAATCTTTTTAGATTTTTTAATAACAAAAACTCCAAACAGTTTAATAAATAATAAGTAATTTAAAGAAGAAAGATATTCTTTACCTCAGTTTTTGTTTTTCCAAACTTTCAGCAATCATATTACTTAAATCATCGTTTATTCGTAATAAAGACATTCGGTGGTCATATTTGATCACGGGTGTCCAGGGGCGTAGCCAGGATTATGACACGGTGGGGGAGGTGATGGTTAAACACCCAAATCCCCGAACTTCTTCTTTTTGCTGCTGCACTTGATATTGAAATAGGAAGGTTACTAGAACTCCTGCAGTAGTCCCGTTATTTATAGCCTTTTATAGCACTTAAAAACTATATACCTACTGCTAAAATATTCTTTAATAAGAAAAAAACATTAAAATATGCACAATACAATACATTTTGGATTTAGATTTTATATAACATGAACAGGCTTTTTATCTGACTGCTACTTTTACATGATTCAGAAAAAATATGCAAATGCTAGAAGTTCCTAAGCTTAGTTATAATAAATATATTGTTTTGTTCAATAACATATTGTTTTTATCAATTTTGACTTTGATATTTATTATTGTAGTAAAGTTTTCTTCATAATACGCCAATACGGCTGACCTATAGGTACCGTATTTCTATAAAGTTAACATAATTTGGTAGGTTCGGACTTAGACGGGCTATTAATTAATATAATATTATTTTGTCCATTAGTCCATGTTCTATTCTTTTTTTAAAACATTATTTATTTAATTTCCCCACGACGAAAATTTCGTCTTGGGGCCCTCATTGACCAAAAAAAAAATGCGTCATCATTCCGAGGTCTGCAAGTGTCCGTCATTTTGATTTTAGGTGAAATTTTTTAGTTTTTTACGGTTTTTTTAACAATATCTCCACAACTATTAATCTTACCATAAAAATAGATTTCATAAAAATTGAAGATGGTAAAATGTGTGACGAGGAAGGTTGTATAGAAACTAGAGCATACAGATACTGCAATAACGGACCAGGTGGAAACCACGAACTCGGCCATACCTATAAGAGCCGATCATTTTGGAAACGTGCTAAAAAATTCAATTATTATAGGTATATGCTGCTCGTAGTTCCAAGCAATTGCTGTTGTGCCATTGTAGATGCTGCTATATAGTTAATATACCGTATAGGTACAATCTACAACAAAATGTTTTTTAATTATCTCGATGCTTTGTCGACGATGACGTATAAATGTTTGAAATAATTGTTCAAAATTTTGAAATAAAATGAAATGTTCAATTAAGGGGCCTCACTACCAAGTCTTTTTTTTGTCAAAAACTACTGTTTCTAATTCCAACGATACGTGTCGACAATTATCACGATTTTCATTCTGAAAATATATTCTGATTGTCCGTAATATATACAAGGGAACGATCGAGCCACATTTTTGATTTTTGTAATTTAAATTGCAATAAAAATTGTAAAAAAATAAAAAAAAAATACAGAATTTCCAACTTAAATATTTAATTAACTAAATACAATTTTAAAAATGTGCCTCGATCGATCCCTCGTACATGTTGTGGAAAATAAGAATATTTTGTCAGAATGAAAATTGAGGTAATCGTTGCGACGTACTGTTGGAATTAGAATCGTATGTTTAAGTGAAAAATAAGCATTTTTTCATGATCACAATATTATTATATATTGACATGTGTGTGCGAGTGCGTGCGAGAGCTACAATTGACCCGCATGGATGCCACACACACTAATAATCATTTACGACTAACACATAGATCTCGGGTGGCGACGACGAGATTAGAAATTGCCTAAATGATTCTCCTTAAATCAATGCCATTGCGAGGCCCCTTAATAATTTGTATCACCTAAACATTGTTAAATTATTTATGTAAGAGGTATATTATTATGTATAAGTTACACTTTTGATAAGTATTTCTGTATATGTAAAAATATTTGAACTAATTATATAAATTACCATGATGATCTTCAATTTGTATGTAAGCTTTTTTTTATCGTAAAAGTTAATAATTGTAAAGATCTTGTTAATAAAACCTTAAAAAACAATTTCACCTAAAATCCAAGATGGCGGACACTTGCGGACCTCGAAGGGGTTATTTTTGGTCAATGAGGGCCAGTTACTTTTTTTTTAAATGAATTACGAAATCAGTCCATAACGAATAATAAGTAGTAATAATATTAATAACTATAATAATTAATGGTATAGGATTGTTGATGTATAGCCCGAGTATAGTTACATTGTTAATGAGTAAAATATGTTATACATGAACAAATTTTACGGCTTATCTGGTGATTGGATGAAGTATAACCGTTTAACATTGAGGTACCTAGGACGAACATTCATAATAAACGTCAAATAATAATATTAATTATTATTTTAGACTTTGGTTTAATGATAAGTCATAATTAATTTGAATTGAATTTTGTCTTTGAATCTTAACTCTTTTATTTTCCAATCTTTAATAATATTGTAAATATATTTACTAGTAAATTAAATTAAATTAACTTTTTTTCGAGTACCTTAGAATCTAGGTTATGACTTATTGTCATATTACTGTCATTGTTTTAATAACTTCGAAAATAATGCGTTACTCTATAGAAATAACTTTTAAAAAGAAATTTCGTTACAATTGTGTTAATTTAAATAAAAAAAAAAATGAAATTACTACAGTGTTACTGAAAAAGTAATTTCGTTACAGTGATTTGTAATTTGCATTACGTATTTCCTTAACTAACCTGCAACATTGATAATGTGTCATCGGCAATATGTCGTATTATTCAGTCATAATATTTATTATTGTCAATAAATATTTATATACATGCATAATAATATATAAACTTTTAACTTATATATACGCAAAAATATAAAAACTATAATACCTATGCTATTTAATATTTTTATTATAATTTGATGAATTACAAAAAAAATATGTGGATGGTAAAAAAGTTTAAATTTTAAACATTTTACTATGGATGGGCAGTGACGTGTACATTTTAAGTGTAGAAGTTTGCCTTGTAAAAAATAAATGAATAAATATATTTTTTCTATAACTACAGTAGTATAATTTTTAGAAAGTATGTTTAATTAAAAATAAGTAAGTACATAATTCATAAGTTTGTTTATTCTTCATTCGATTTAAGCACTTAATAATTTATTCCGAAACGTCCGAATTGGTTCTAGGGTTGTTACGAAGGGTACCTATATCCGAATTGGTTCTGAATTATTATTTATTTTAATAGCATTAATTCAATTTTCCTCCTCAATTTATACAGACATAAAACTGTCTATATATTATGCAAACAAAAGATTTTAAAGTTAAAAACTGTGTTTTTGTTTCAAAATAGATAGGTCATAATGTTTTTTAAATTTAAAAATAAATAATAATAATAAAAGTGATATGTTTCTTTCATTTATTCGTTTTTGTTATTTTTTCAATTCACCCGTTTTCCTTTCTATGTAATATTACGCTATAGGTACTTTGGTTTTTTCGATATTTTAATTTTAGATTCTGAGTGGAACGATGAATGTATTGATTTTACAATGATGTGTGTTTTTTTTTTTATTTATTTTTTTTCTTTGTGTCTATGAACACGATAAGTAGTCGAAATAATATTTCGATTTTCAACTTAAGTTCCTTGTTCGATTGGAAAGTGAATATAGATAGTGCATTGGGGAGGACAAAATTAAAAATTCCCAGTAATTTTCAAAAGCGATAAGAAAAACAAAATAAAAATTAAGGAAAAAAAGGAATTTTTACGCAAAATCGATTTTCACAAAATTAAATTTTGTTTTTGGTGTACTTTTAAAATAAATGACAGTAGATAGATGAAATTTTCACTGGTTGTTTATAGGTATTTGCATTTTATATACACGATAACATTTTCAAAATATTTTGATTTCTTTTGAACTGTTTAGGGACATTTTCATTTTCTACTTTGTTTCAGTTTTTTTTTCTATAAATATCTAAGGATTGAAAATTTAAATCAAGATTCCATGTAAGTAGTTAATTCTGTTACCAAAAAAATATATAAGCACAGTTTATTTTTATAGTCATTTTAAGTTCAAATTTGGACGAAATTACATAATAAAAAACCTAGAATAACTATTTTAGTTATTTTGTTGTGATTGTATAATATTATTCGTGGGTACTTGAAACTTCTAAAGTACACTATTATAATATATCTATGATAGTATCAGGGTTTGTTGTTGATGTATAACTCGTTATAAGTACCTAATGGATATTGTGATATGATTAATTTGGAATTTATTATAGGTTAATTTTTTTTAATACCATAGATAAGTATATAATATGTCTTATACCTAGACTGACATACCGTCTCGGCTCAGAATCGTTTTTCTTACACAATGATATTGTATCATTGAATTCAAATTAAATACTATCCATTATACAGTGACCCACTTGTAACCTACTGTACAGCAGAGCACCTTTTTTTTAATTTGTAAAGCAAACCTGTATAAAGTCATTGTACCTACATTTGTAATATGGTATTACAACATAATATTCGGGTATAGATTAAAGAGTTTTATCGAAATTGTTATTTATTCATATAGAAGTCCAATAAAATGTATAAACTTAATTAAGCATTTTTGACCAGTAATTATTTATATTTATTATTTTTATCATTTAACTTTTAACCCTAATTTTGGTAAAATTATTATGATAGATTTCGTTTTTTAACGATTAAAAAAACTTGACCTGATTTAACAATATTGCAATCAATATTATGATATCTACCGTTGATTGCTGACTACTACAATATGGGACTATATATTATCAATATTTCTTACTATAGTACTCATATTTGGTTTAATTTGAATATAAATGTTGCATCCACCGTTATTTTTATTGTACACCAGTACATGTACCAAATTTTGGGTATATTAATTACATTTTATAAATACTTTGAATAATTTATTGAATTGACAACGTCTTTTTCAAGCCTAGTACTCGTATATTGTGTTATTTTTTTGTTCCGTAGAATATGCTTTGTCAATGCTAATACTGATCCCAAGTCATATTCATTGAAGTAAGTTTTAAGTTTCTATTTTGCATGTTGATAGGAGCGTTATATTACGTGTTAAATTGTATTCTTACTTGTTAATACTTATTATTTGTTAATGACTAGGCTTATATATTATGTATGGTCTCTTTAAGATTGTCCGTCTTTAAAATATGTAGGTATTGATGCTTGTTAGAGACTTAATGTTAAGTTTTACTATAACTCTAGGTATACAATAAATTTGGTATAAAAAGTGATTATAATTTTTACTTGTTTCCACAATGTGAATTTGGATTGTCATGATGCACTGCAGCATTTGGTTATAAATTTTAATTTGTACAAAATGAATGCAATGACGTAATAATCTAATCATTATAATGTTTATAATGAATTTTTTAGTATTTTACGCATTATTTAATACATATAATATATTTAAATTATAAACTAATATCAACAATTATTATTTGCTCAAATAGATTAACTGATGATATTTCTTTTATATTTTTTATTAATATGAAAACTAAAGTCGCATTCTGTAATTCTGTTATAACTTATAGGTCATTCTATATTTTGCCGGTAAGACGGTGACTACGTTGCACCGTGCAATACGTATTAAGTACTTTAAGCTAACAAATAATAAATTTAATTTATCGTTTTCTTGCTATTTTTCTTAGTTTCTTCAATTATTATTAACAAAAGTACCTACAAGAAATACTGGGGACCCCCTAAGATAGCAGGTACATCTAATTCTCTTCCAGAAACATATAGAAATATTGAATATTTAAGCAAATTTAAAAAAAAAAAACACTAAATCCAATATTTCCTCGTTTCGTTCAGAATCTTAAGGCTATATGAAATATGATATAGGTAGGCAATAGGCATATTATAATAGACATGTAGGCACTCAAAATAATAGTGTTTGATACAGATTCGCATTATTTGTTTCATTATTAATGTGTTATTTTGAAGACATTTTTTTTTATTATATTAAGTACCTATACAAATACAATTTGTACCAATAATTTGTATAGTATATTGTATATTATATTATTATACAATCTATACACAATCGTTATACTTAATACAACACGAATTAATACAATTTTACTATCATATTTATAAATTTAATTTTAGGTGTGATTAAGATACAATAAAATGTTAAACTCTTAACTAAGTTTTGGTTATTTGTATAACACGATTTTTTTTTTTAGTGAATACATATCTTCAGTCTTCACATTTAATATCCATACAGCACTGTATACAACTTGCCAAAAAAGTTTGAAACCGCTTATGTTATTTTAAATAACATTTTTATAATAAAAAATAACAATTGACACCTAAAGTCGTGGTTATTAAACATGAATGCTCTGTTATCAACAAACGATTATACCTCTTCAATATTTTCTTACTTCTTAAAATAAATATTTTTATTTCAGATAAACATGGAGGAGATATTAGTTATTTGTATGTTACTTTCCGGTTTCGTATTTGGTGCGGATGAAGTGTTACAATTAAATCAAGGAAAGTTGACTGGTAGTAGTTTGAAAACAAGAAATGGACGAGAATTCAAAGCTTTTCAGGGAATACCCTACGCCAAACCACCTACCGGGGATCTTAGGTTTAAGGTAAAACATACAAATAATATTTTATTTCGTAAACAAGGAGAGTAAAAATGTAGACACCTATCATTCGTGTTAAGTGGCTGTACGGTTATGTGCGAGTGTATAAACTATAAACAAAGTGCTGAATCAGTAGTCACCAAACATTGATAAAATCTATCTAAAATCAGAAGAATCAATAAAAAACATTCACTAATGATCGTATAAACAGTGAAACTTTTACACACGTATTGCCTATACTAAACTCCTTATAATTTACCGTATCAAAATGTCCTTAAATGCAATTCAGATTATTGTTATTAGGATCCAGTACCAGCAGATCCGTGGATAGGTATTTTAAATGCTACTACCGAGCCACAAGTGTGTATTCAGAGGAACTTGTTTTACTATCAACAAGCGGATATCCTTGTCGGTTCAGAAGACTGTCTATATCTCAATGTGTACACTCCAAAAGTAATCAAATAGTATAAAATACATTACACTTTTAATCTCAAAAATTTTTATAAAAAGTACTGTTTAATAATAATATTATTATATTATATTTTATTATAATGTATATTGTATATAGATACCAAAAAAGGGTGATAGAAAATTACTTCCAGTCATGTTTTGGATTGCCGGTGGAGGTTATTTTTCGGGTTCGGGAGGTTTAAGTTTATATGGTCCTCAATATTTGTTAGACAAAGATATAGTTCTAGTTACCATGAATTACAGACTGGGAATTCTAGGTATTTTATTTATTTAAGTATTATGTTCAGTAACTATTTATTTATTATATTTTTAATTGATTTCTTATTAATATTTTTTAGGTTTTATAAGTACTGAAAACGATGACTTGCCGGGTAATTATGGTATGAAAGACCAAGTTTTAGCACTACAATGGGTAAAAAAAAATATTGATAAATTTGGTGGAAATCGAAAAAAAGTTACATTATTTGGACAAAGTGCAGGAAGTGCTTCCGTTGGTTTACATTTGTTATCACCAATGAGCAAAGGTAAATTATACAAGTGTATTAAAAGATCAAATACAATTTCTTCTAAATTATAAATGTTTTGAATTATAATAGGTTTGTTCCACAAAGCAATCATGGAAAGTGCAACGCCATTAAACCTTTGGGGTGTATCTCCACCAGGATGGGCCCAACGAAGAGCTTCTGCTATTTCGACTATTGCTGGGTGCCCCGAAGAACCAAGACAAATGGTTAAATGTTTAAAAGAAGTACCTGCGAAAGTTTTAGTGAACTTATATAACAGTTTATTTGTAAGTATATAATTTTTGAACATTGAAAAATTTATAGCATTCCAAATACATATCTACTAATCTGTGCAAAGACTTTTTCCAAATAATTAAATACTTAATTCAAAACTGTGTCCATCACAGATTGTACTTAATATTTTTTCTATACTTTTATTTATTTAACTAATTAAATATTTAAATAATGACTCAACATTTCCTGGGTCATCCACCTTGGTGCCTTGCGGTAACTACTGCATAAACCTCACATTAACTCTAAATTCTAGTTGAGGGAAGTGGAGGTCAACCTATGAAAAATTATATGATGTTATTTATTCTATTTTATCTATTTTTACAGGAATGGAGAATTTATCCAATAATTAATTTCATGCCTGTTGCTGAAAACTGTAATAAAAAAAAAGAATCGTTTTTATGTAAATATCCTTTACTGGACTTTAAACAAATATCAAAAGTTCCAGTTTTAATGGGAATGAACTCTGGAGAGGGTGGTCTTTTTGCCTCTAGTAAGTGATTACGTTTATATTCTACTTGCAACTGTTGGTATAGCCGGTAGGTAAGAACAGTGTTGCTCAGAAAAAGGCCTAACCCGTCATTTGAGTAGGTGGGTGGATTATGTAAACTAAAAACTAATTAAATGATAGTATTTTATCAGTTTTTATCGTTGTCTTAAAATTGTTTGAATATCGCGAGGGTCTTTGTGAATTATTCGTTGTGGGTAAAGAATACCGAATATTATGTTTTGCATCATGGGTTTTTAAATGTTCATCACTGATAGGAATCGGCTGAAAGATATTACTTATTTTATTATTAATAATTTATAACGTTGAATTATATGTGATGTTTGAAAATTGAATAAATTTG
The DNA here is from genome assembly GCA_949089665.1 of Macrosiphum euphorbiae. Lineage (NCBI taxonomy): Eukaryota > Metazoa > Arthropoda > Insecta > Hemiptera > Aphididae > Macrosiphum > Macrosiphum euphorbiae. The sequence continues at coordinate 155,356,131 of CARXXK010000001.1, read as the reverse complement.
AATAAATTGAGGAATTGTAATTACAATTTGTTTAAAGATGCATGAAGGTTATAAATTTTTGTTTGTTTTTTTAAATAGAAATGTACAACGCAACTGGTCTTGTGTATACTGAGCTGAAAGATGATTTTGATCATTACGTATCGTCATTTTTAGAGTATAGATATACGACAAAGTATTCAGATATTCCAATAATTGGAGACAAGATATATGAACGATATTTCCCCGACGGTACTTTGAATAATCCATTGGACGCTGTTAAAGTATGTTTTAGTCTTCTGTCAAGTAACAAAATGTTTTCAAAAACTATTTTATATTTATGATTAATGAACAATGATAGGTTTAATGTACTAGTTAGTTTTAATAGAATTTTAAAGGTAGGTATGTATTAACTATTTAAATATTATGTTAATTTTTACCTATTCTGTAGGAAACAATCATATAGTTTGAAATTGAATATAATATGTAGGTATAATGTATATTATATTTTATATTGTAATGGCTTCTGACGGTCTTCTCACTTATATTTTACAAAACATATAATATTTTATAGTGATATTTTTAAAATAACAGCTATGATTTAAATAATTTTGTTAAAAGAAAAATATTACAATGGCAATTATTTGAATATTTAATTTGTATTGTTTATAGATGATTTCTGGTGGTTTATTTATACAAGGTATCTTAAAAATGGCAATCGAGCTATCACGACCGGTGTATTATTACATTTACGATCATTTGAACTATATATCGTTTAATTCGGTATATGGACCATATCCATTTCCAAAAAAATTAGGGGTAACGCACGCTGACGAAGTAACCAGTTTATTTTATACGACTGAACGTGGCGACCTACAGGGAGAGGACCTCAGTGTATCAAATCTAATGGTGAACATATGGACAAATTTCGCAATTACCGAGTACGTTACCATGATTATTTAGTTATAAGTTTACACAATTAAATACATTTAATAAAACTTTAATATTTTTGTTTAGTGCAATCACAATTGATGGTACCAAAAAGGGAAAAAAATGGCCGAAATTTAACACCAAAAAATATGAATTTGTTTTGATTAATACAAGTATTCCTTTAATTAAAGAGAGGCCGTATGTTGATGAATACGAATTTTGGAATAGTTTGCCACTGTTGTCTGGATTGAATGAAGCCCGAGCATCATATAAAACTGAACTTTGATCATGGTTTTATACTCGAAATATTAACAAAGTTAACGGATATTTAGAAAGTTGAACTCAAATACTTTAATTATATTTAAACCAGTTCATATTGGTATTTAACAATATATTATTTAATTATTATATACATTTAGTAGAGGAATTCTTACGCTATCTAATAAAGAAAAAAATGTGTGCCATGCAACTATATTATAATAGTTTTTCTAACATTTAAAATATAAGTTATAATTAAAAATATTTATACTTAAGCATTAACTGTTTATTATTGTATCAATTAAATTGTAATCAAGTTATAAGTATATATATATATATATATATAATTATATAAATAATCTCAAATACCCACATAAGAATAATTTATGTAGCTAGTAGGTAGTTTAATTTATATTTATTTTTAATTATAACATAATAATGCCGATTATGAATATTATAATAAACTAGCTAATATAGTAATATGATTCTATAGTTTGGATAATATAGCGGAATATACTAAAATATAGTTAACTAATTGATATAGAATGATAATATGGTATTATCATTCTACCTATGAAACTCGTTTTATTTGAAGAGTATGTTGTATGATATAATTAGTTGGTCTATATATTGAATTCATATTGTTTTATTAAACTATTAGTTTAGTATTTACTGATTAATTTAGATAAATGGAAATAATAATAAAATACAATACATCATAATTATTGATAATGTTGGGTATAAAATATTGTGTGTAATTTAATGTTTAAAAGTTTAAACGCTGACATCAAAATCTATAATAATAATTTTAAAAAAAGGGGGGGAAGTTACAGTAGTGCAGTGGTTACAGTAGCTATTGTCGAATGTACTTAGTCGTTGAGTAAGGCACTGTAATGTATGTGTTAAACTCAAATTTGAATTCAATGATAAATCATTGCACACGATAAAATGATTCTGAGCGATGACGGTCTGCCAGCCTACTTGTATTACTAATAATAGTAAGTAAATGTATATTTTATGATTTATTTATACTGCTCTTATGGAGATTGATTTTACTATAAATATGATACGGTAGAATAAATACATTTTTTCTGGATACATTGTATTTACTATTTATTATATGTACCTATATATTAATTAATATTTAATTATTGTAATAGTTTTAGGACAGTAAAAGTGCTTGGATTTTCTTCAACAGTAGCTTTTCTGATAGGAAAGTGAATCTAGTGGTACTTTGGGGGGTCAAAAGTAAAAATTTCACAATAGTTTTCAAAAGCGCCTTAAAAAAACAAAAGAAAAATTAAGGAAAAACAGGAATTTTTAAGCAAAATCTGTTTTCGAGAAAATCGATTTTGGTTTTTGGTGTAACCTTAAAACAAATGACCGTAAATACATGAAATTTTCACTGGTTGCTTATATTTGCATTTTTTATACACGATAATATTTTCAAAATATGTTGATTTATTTGACCTGTTTTAGGGACATTTTCAGTTGCCAATTTGATTAGTTTTTTTTTTTTAGAATATCATTCAAAAATTTATTTGTTGAGTAAAAATACTTGAAAAATTAATACAAGGCTCCTACTATATTGTTTCAAAGGCAGATGAAATATATTAAAAATCGTTAGTCACAGTTTTTTTTTATAAGCATTTAAGTTCAAAAATTGACAAAATATGGAAAAATCACGAAAAATTAGCAAATTATTTCGAGTTAAGAATTCGTGAAAATTTTTCTTTTAAATCTAATGTGTAAAATGTAATAACAAGATTCCGTATAAGATTATTTTACCTTATCAAAAACTAAATGTTATAAGAAGTCAAATTAAATTTTTTAAAAGCGTTTGAAATTCAAAATTTTTTACTACATTGAATATTCACCTCGATTTCTAATGTAGCGATTTCCTTATTGATTGTAATTCAAAAACGAATAACGGTAGATACATGAAAAAGTTCACTGAATATTTATATTAGAATTTCCTATACACCATACAATTTGAAAATATTTTGACTCTTTTTGAGCTGTTTACGGACATTTTCAGGTTTTCAATATTTTTTTATTTTTTTCTATAAATATCAATTAAGTTTTATCGGTTGGGCCAAAAAGTGTAAAAATTTAATACAAGGCTCCTGATATATTGTTACAATATCAGTTGAAAAATATTAAAAATACATAGAAACAATTTTTTTTTATAAACATTTAAAGATCGAATTTTGACAACATTTATTCAAATTTAAATTGAATAATTATTTTGTAATTAAAAATTTATAAAATGTTCAACTTTTATATCTAAGAATTTACAATATCAGTTGAAAAATATTAAAATATGACAGAATTTTCAAAATCTCGAAAATTATCAATCATTGTAATTAATAAATTATAAAATGTTCAATTTTTATATCTAAGAATTTAAAATTTAAAACAAGATTCCACGTATGTAGTTAAGTCTGTTACCAAAAAATCTAAAAAATACATACGTACAGTTTATTTTTACAGTCATTTTAAGTTCAAATTTTAATGAAATTACATAAAAAAAACCTAGAAGAACTATTTTAGTTATTCGTTGTGATTATAACAACGATATAACTAAATATTATAACTATTATTTTGATAATATATTATTCGTGGGTACTTGAAATGTCTAAACTCTAAAGTACACTATTATATATCTATGATAGTATCAGGGTTTGTTATTGATGTAGGTATAACGCGTTATAAGTACCTAATGGATATTGTGATATGATTAATTTGGAATTTATTTATAGGTACCTATAATAGGTCAATTTTTTTAATACTATAGATAAGTATATAATATACCTTATACCTAGACTGACATACCGTCTCCGCTCAGAATCGTTTTTCTTATACAATGATATTATATCATTGAATTCAAATTTAATATTATCCATTATACAGAGACCTTCTTGTAACCTACTGTACACCTTTTTTAATTTTGTAAACCAAACCTCTATAAAGTCATTTTACCTACGTTTGTAATATGGTATTACAACATAATATATTTAAATTTAGTGACTGAGGTTCTGGACTTCTGGTTCTAATATATGTGTTAAAAATTATGTATAGAACATTTGAAAATAATCAGAGAAGTTTAACCGCGGTGCCCTAAAGCCTTGAAAAGTTTAACATTACCAATATTTTAAACGTGGTTTATTATCTATATCTGTGTAAAATTAAATTTATATTAATTGCGATAATAATTTATCGTATCCACTGACGCAACTAGACATTTGAACTAGGGGGTGCTAAGCTCCAGGTTTTTTTGTGATTCAGTGAGACTTAACACCTAACGATTTCTTAGAAGGTGCTAATTTTGACTTAGGGGTGCTAACTGCTAAGGACCCAAAGCACCCCCTCTACTTGCTCCAATGATCGTTTCAGATATTCTTATGGTGTATTCGTATGCTTAATGTTAAGTATTATAGGTACTACACTATCAGTGGTTGTGGACGTTTTACATTTTATAATTTAAACTATTCCATTTTATTAAAATGTTATGACTGATGAATATTGGCCCCTTAAAGCCGTTTAATTTGAGGTGCCACATTTACCTGTAAAAAAATAATTGGTAAATTTACCGAGCTTACATTTCTACCAAGAATAATGATTTTAGTTATTTTGTTGTAATTTCAAAATATTATTCTTGGGTACTTGAAACTTTTTGAGTATACTATTATATTTTATACCCATAATGACATTTTCAAAATAAATGCAGTTTGTTCGGAAAAAAATAAATTTAACCTAGGTAGGCAGTAGGTACTGTAGTACTAATGGTAAAATGAATTAATTTAAACACAATAATATCATAAAATATACTTAGCAATATTAACGGGCAACGGCTGACAGACCGTCTTCGCTCAGAATCGTTTTTCGTATACAATGATTTTATAATATCATTGAATTCAATTTTAACACATCCATTAATTCAAATATCTAGACATCTAATGTTCAAAGTGTTTAACCACTTACTCGAATCGTTTATTGTTTTTCTCGAATATTTTGAAAAGAACCGGGTATGTTCAACTTTGATCTCCGAAAAGTAGGTACCTACCAATTAGATCGATTTTGTATCAGATACCACCTTCAAAGTTTAAGATTAATGCTTTTTTCTACTATATAAAACGTTTACATATCCTACGCAATACACGAACAGAAAAAACTCACTTCATTGTAAGATCTATACATGCATCGCTTTCCTTTGAATCTAAAATAGTAAATGTCAATAATTTTATTTATGTAAGATTTTTCCAAGTGAAAAAATTTTTATTCTCTTTACCTTGAATAAAGACATAAAGTCGTTTGTTTACAATATGAGAATTTCGTTTGAATACGTTTGGAATTCTCGACTAAATTAATTTATTCATTATTTATATTTCCGATATAAAATGATGATGTTTTCATATAACATATACTTTTATTTCATACAGTCTTTAAATGTCACTATATAATATACATGTAAGTATAAGTGAAAGCATTGTGAAAAAATGAACAAAAAAAATAAATAAATAAATACTGTTGCCAATAAAATTCATTAATATGTATATAATTCATTGTTGGCTAATTTTTAAAGGTCGCTGTACAATCAGAGGTGTTCAAA